>JBBGZY010000053.1:9180000-9340000 GCA_037952925.1 Lithobates clamitans | reverse complement strand
AATGATCCTCCTCTCAACCACACACCTTACTAATTCATGTTTTACTCCGCATACCTTAGCCATAAAGGCGTTAATTTTTCTCAATCACCCCTGCATGGGTAGCGCGCTCCTTTTATATTCGAATGGGTTTGTTTAGTTTATTTGGTTTGTTTCTATTGTGTATGTGAAGAAAACTTTAAAAAAACACAATTTTCAAAAAAATAAATAAAAATGTAACAGGTAGATGGTGTTGGACATATTCAAACTATGTATGTGATAAACATTTGTATACACACCTTAGCTTCTGACTTCCATTTGTGCACCATTTTCAAGGTAACAAGAATTTGCTCTAGTTTTCTCCTTTTCTTAGGCTTTTCTTCTGTATCGCTTGCATCTTCATCATCGCTCTTTTCCTATATTACAAAAAATTAGATACAGTGCAGCCTGTACACTCAAGTATATAATATAACCAAGTAAAACGAAAAAAAAACATTTCAATGAGAAAGTGTACAAAAGCTTAAGAAACTTTTCTCTTGGAAAGTCATCACATTTCAGGTAAGGCAATTCCTTTTAAGAGGCAACATGAATTTCTTGTGCTGCATCATGTCACTTCCACAGGCACAAGAATAGTTGCAAGGTCATCAACAGTGGTGAACTTGACTGCAAAATTCTAAAACTTGAGAAAGATAAGAATATTCTACTATACCACCAAGGTCACTGGCCTTACTGGAAATTAGAAGGCTCTCTAGGAGCTACCACTCTCCTACCCAACAATTCCAATTGAAAAATCAAAGGAGCCAGGTGGAAAAAAAAAAATTAAAAAAAAAAAAAAAAAAAATCGGTCAGCTGAACAGCAGTGGCATCAAATCAGAAGTGTACAGTGGGGAAAATTATTATTTGGTCCCCTGTAGATTTTTTACATTTGCCCACTTACAAAGAAATTGAGAGTCTATAATTTTTATCATAGGTGTATTTTAAATTATAGAGACAGACTCTTCGCTCTTTGTCCATAAGATTCATATGGCACGATGGAAAGTCCCGCATTCGCCACAACTTGCTCACATATCCCAAAATTCAAGGCGGAGTGGGCCTACCTGACTACGAGCAATACCATAGAGCTGCATTGTTATCCCGGGTCCTAGAATGGTTCCCTCGCCCTTTCCCCAAGGCATCCACCATGGTGGAACAGGATCTAACCACTTTAGATCTCAGAGCCTTGCTTTGGGGATACGGTCGACATTTACATTTACTTTCCTCTACTTCCCCACTGACGACCGCAGCTTTACATTATTGGTACAAGAAAGGCATACAGACCCTCCTATCCTCAGAGCCCTCTCCACTCACCTCCCTATTTGACCACCCCGCACTCCCCCAGGACGAAGGCTCTACCACCATCGGCCCATACTTACGCTCTATGTGGCCTGTAGCGAGATCATTTGTAAACCCTACTTCTGGTACACCCATCCTCCCAAACACACAAGGTAATTGGCTCACAACTCTCCGTATATCCTCCTTTTGCTCCGACTTGTTCTCCTCATCTAAAATCCACAGACCCTTAACGGAATTTGAACAACTGTGTTCCCTCTCAGAAACCCCCAGACATTTACTCTCCACCCTATACAAGGTACAAATTACACTACTGCATAACAAACCCCCCTCATACACCAAGAGATGGGCCACGGAATTAAGAAAAGAACTTCATCCAGAGGATTGGCAAAAAGCATATCACTTTACGCATAAATCCTCAATCTCCTGTTATACACAGGAAAAAAATTTTAAGCTTCTTTCCCGATGGTACAAGGACCCCCAGTCCCTCAACAGAATTTTCCCCTCGGTCCCATCCTCCTGTTGGAGGTGTGGCTCTGAGGATGGCAGCTACCTACATATATGGTGGGACTGCCCATCTATTCAACCACTTTGGTCCCAGGTTTTCTCCATTTATAGTAGTCTCTATGATCAACCCTTGCCACCCTCCCCAGAAATAGCGTTACTGTCCATGCTCCCTGGTTCCATCACTTCACAGAAACGCTCCCTTTTACGCTTCTTTCTATCGGCTGCCAGGCAGATCATACCCTTATTTTGGAAAACTCCCACCCGACCCCCACTTACCTTGTGGGTGACGACGATGAATGACATTATGCGAATGGAGGAGAGGTTGGCCTTAGATAACGATACTTTTGATAAATTTCAAACCCTATGGCTTATCTGGATTGAATACTCAACTTCAGACGCCTTGAAAACTTTATTGACTACTTGAGATTGGACATGATTGTTCATTCTTAATACTTCTTACTTATGACACCGTGCCGAGGTCTACTCCAGGTCCACTCCACGCCCTCTTCCCTTCCCCTATATTCTATGCCTTTTTCTCCTTTTCCTACCGCTCTTCTTTTCCCTCTCCTCGCCTTTCTGAACTCCGATATGACCTTATAGTCAGTGATCACAGTCTCTCCTGGACTAGTTTATAAGTCTTTATGAACAGTTTATTATTTTATATTACTGGTTGTTGATAGTCCTCTTACGCAAGACTTCACCAAACACTATACACTGAACTGAGAATTATTCAATGATGTCTCTGTCATTAATAACTGACTACTAATGTTTTTGTATAAATATGCCTTGATATTGTTAATAAAAATATATTTGACACTAAATTATAGAGACAGAATATCAACCAAAAATCTAGAAAAAAAACACCTACTAATACAAATGTTATATACTGATTTGCACTTCAGTGAGCAAAATAAGTATTTGATCCCCTACCAACCAACAATAATTCTGGCTCCAGTATGTGCTCATGTGGTACACAGATTAGTCCTGTCAATTTAAGAAGGTGCTCCTAACAACAACTCATTATGTGTATAAAAGACACCTGTCCACAGAACCTCTTTCTTCCACTCAAACCCACCATCATGGGAAAGACCAAAGAGCTGTCAAAGGATGTCAAGGACAAGATTGTAGAACTGCACAAGGCTGGAATTGGCTACAAGACCATTAGCAAGAAGCTTGGTGAGAAGGAGACAACTGTTGGAGCAATTATTTGCAAATGGAAGAAATAAAAAATAACCATCAATCACCCTCGGTCTGGATCTCCATGCAGGATATCGCCTCATGAGGCGAGGATGATCATGAGAAAAGTGTGGGGGGTGGGGGGGGGAATCAGCCCAGAACTACGTGGGAGGAGCTCGTGAATGATCTCAAGGCAGTTGGAACCACAGTCACCAAACAAATCATTGGTAACAATACGCCGCCATGGATTGAAATCCTGCAGCGCCCACAAGGTCCCTCTCCTCAAGAAGGCACATGTACAGGCCCATCTGAAGTTTGCCAATGAACATCTAAATGATTCAGAGAAGGTTTGGGAAAAAGTGCTGTGGTCAGATGAGACCAAAATTGAGCTCTTGTGCATTAACGCGACTCGATATGTTTGGAGGAAGAAAAATGCTGAATATGACTCTAAAAACACCATCCCTACAGTCAAGCACGGCGGTGGAAACATAATGCTTTAGTGCTGTTTCTCTGCTAAAGGTACAGGCATAGGCGTGCGCAGCCTATTGCATTAGGGTGTGCACCCCAAAGCTTAAACACACATGTGTGTATGTGTGTATATATATATATATATATATATATATATATATATATATATATATATATATATATATATACATACATACATACATACATACATACATACATACATACATACACACACACTGTATTACCAGAAGTATTGAGACGCCTGCCTTTACACGCACATGAACTTTAATGGCATCTCAGTCTTAGTCCGTAGGGTTAAACATTGAGTTGGCCCACCCTTTGCAGCTATAACAGCTTCAACTCTTCTGGGAAGGCTGTCCACAAGGTTTAGGAGTGTGTCTATGGGAATGTTTGACCATTCTTCCAGAAGAGCATTTGTGAGGCCAGGCGCCGATGTTGGATGAGAAGGCCTGGCTCGCAGTCTCCACTTTAATGTGAAGGCCAGTCAAGTTCCTCCACCCCAAACTCGCTCATCCATGTTTTTATGGACTTTGCTTTGTGTACTGGTCCAAATCATTTGGTGGAGGGGGGATTATGGTGTGGGGTTGTTTTTCAGGGGCTGGGCTTTGCCCCCTTAGTTCCAGTGAAGGGAACTCTTAAGACATCAGCATACCAAGACATTTTGGATAATTTTATGCTCCCAACGCTGTGGGAACAGTTTTGGGATGGTCCCTTCCTGTTCTAACATGACAGCACACCAGTGCACAAAGCAAGGTCCATAAAGACATGGTCTCAGCAAGGGTGGTGGAAAATTAACTTCAAGAGCTAAAATTCAAATTTTAATAGTAACTAAATCATATAAAATTAAGTGTAACAATAAAAACTCCAAAGTGCTATAAAGGTGTGAACCTCCCAACTTGCACTTGAAGTTAATTTGTATTGCAATTATCTGTAGAGGGGTTTCCACCATCCCTGCTAAGTTTAAAAAAAATGTCATTCTCATTTTGATGTGTATGACATGTGAAATCACATATCACTGGAATTTTCGCACTTGTAGTTAATCTGTATGGTAAATATCTATAGGAGGGGTTTCCACCATCCCTGCTAAGTTTCATTTTTTATTTATTTTTTCAGTTTGATGTGTATTATATGTGACGTTACATATCACCGGTATTGTGGTAATATTGACGTTTATTGAGATTTCCATACATTAGAGGGTTCCACAATTATTGTTAAGTTATTGATTAGTAAGTTAGCGCTGCACTTTTTTTTTTTGTGGTGTGGGAACACATAACAGTGCTTAGTGGCAGGCCTTTTACTGACACTTTTTTAATTTACCTCCAGTAGTTTATTGTAAATAGTATTGTGGTGATTACGTATTATACTAAAGATTGGCATGTGGCATTAATAAACAGACAGATTTCAGTTGTGCCCCACCAGGCCAGCCCCCATAGACAATGTGCCTAGCTGCTGCGTTCAACTGCCCATCCCTGCACTCAGTGCACTGAGGGGCACTGATTGGAAGCACTGATAGGCAGCACTCATAGGCAGTGATAGGGGACACTGATTGGCAGCACTCATGGGCACTACTGATGGGCACTAATTGGCAGCACTGATTGGTGGCACTGATGGGCACTAATTGGCAGCAATGATTGGTGGCACTGATAGGCTGCACTGATAGGCAGCACTGATGGGCACCACCGATATGCAGTACTGATGGGCACTGATAGATGGCACTGCTAGGCAACACTGATTGGCAGCACCGATGGCCACTGATTGGAAGCACTGATAGGTGGCATTGGTTGGCACTAATAGGCTTCACTGATTGGCAGCACAGGTGAGCACTGAAAGGCAGCACTGATGGGCACTGATTTATGGCATTGGTTGGCACTGATAGGTGGCACTGATAGGCAGCACTGTTGGGCACCGATTGGCACTGACAGGGGGCATTGGTTGGCACTGACAGGGGGCATTGACAGGTGGCACTTCCGGGCACTGATTGGCGGCACTGACAGGTGGCATTGGTTGGCAATGATCTAGGAGAGGTGAAGTTTCCAATTGAGCAGTCAGCTAGGCATGTAAGAGCCGCTCAGTGCGTTAAACTGTAATGTCACTGCTTGCAGAGAGGAGCTGTCAGAACTCGGAGCTGATGTCGGGGGGGGGACACCGAACAGCTAGCCTATCAAACACAAGCCAACGGGATAGGGGTGGGCGGGCAGCTCCGTGTGTGGCTCCGCCCCTTTCTATCAGCTATTAAACACCAGCCAAAGGAATAGGGGCTGGGCGGGCCGCTCCGTGTATATGGCTCCGCCCCCTTTCTTAAGCAGCCCAATCATTGGCTGGTGTTTAATAGCTGATAGAAAGGGGGCGGGGCCACATACACAGAGCGGCCGCCCAGCCCTTGACATCAGCGTGTTTGATAGGCTAGCTGTTTGGTCCCGCCCCGACATCAGCCTCGAGTTTTGACAGCTCCTATCTGCAAGCAGTGACAATACTTTACAGTTTAAAGCACTAAGTGGCTCTTACATGCCTCCCTGACTGCTCAATGGGAAACTGTCTCACAGGCAGCTCCTTATACAGTCTCTTGCAGCATCTTACAGCAGATCTCCAGGCACAGATTAGGGTGTGCCCAGGCACACCCCGTGCGCACGCCTATGGGTACAGGCCAACTTTGCCACATTGAGGGGCCAATGGACAGGGCCGTGTATTGTAAAATCTTAAATGAGAACCTTCTTCCCTCAGCCAGAACACTGAAAAAGAGTGGTGGATGGGTCTTCCAGCATGACAATGACCAAAAACATACCGCCTAGGCAACAAGGGAGTGGCTCAAGAAGAAGCACATTAAAGGTCATGGAGTGGCCTAGCCAGTCTCCAGATCTTAATCCTATAGAAAATTTATGGAGAGAGCAAAAACTTAGAGCTGCCAAACGACAGCCAAGAAACCTAAAGGATTAATCCCTCCTGAAATGTGTGCAAACCTAGTCACCAACTAAAAGAAACGTCTTACCTCTGTGCTTACCAACAAGGGTTTCTCCAGTACTAAGTCATGTTTTGCTTGGGGTTCAAATACTAATTTTATTCACTGAACTGCAACTCAATTTATAACATCTGTATCATGTGTTTTTTTCTGGATTGTTGGTTGATATTCGGTCTTTATCATTTAAAATACACCTATGATAAAAAATTATAGACCCTCCTTGTAAGTGGACAAACGTAAAAAAATCTGCAGGGGACCTAATGATAAGTGTGCAAACTTACAATATTTGTAGGGATTTAAATAATTATTTTCCCCACTGTACATTTCCTTGCCAGAATCGGTGCAATTAGGTCAGGTTTTTACTGAGCAGATCTTTGCCTACCTCTAGGTGATCCGGCAGCTGATGAGCACCACTTTCTTCATCTGAGCTATCAGAGTCATTGAAATTGAGGAGAGTTTGGTCATTGTTCTTTAAAAACTTGTAAAACTCAGGATCTTTATTTTTAAGACGAGACAGCTGGTCTTTGTGCTCCGAAGCTTTGCCTTTTTTCTTCACCTTCCTTAAGTGGAAAAAGTGTTTACAATTAATGGTGAATTTGTATAAGCATGCTATTTACTTTAAAGTGGTTGTAAAAGCTCAAGGTTTTTTACCTTCATGCATTCTATTATGCATGAAGGTAAAAAAAACCTGTGTGCAACAGCACCCCCAGTCCCCCTTACAACTTATCTGAGCCCCCGTCTCATTCAAGCGATGTGCAGGAGAGCCTTGGATGAGACACAAAAAAAAAAAATGACAGTTATAGAGGAACTTCACTCAGCTCTGGGAAAATTAAAAGACAGCAGCTACAAGTACTGTAGTTGCCAACCATTAAGAAACACATTCTTATGAGCCCATTACATCCAGTGACACCTTCCTTGCACCCGATTCTCCACAAGGCTTCCACACCACCATCTTGCATTCAGGAGCTGGCTGTCACATCCTGATTACTCACAGCTAGTTTCCTACAGGCAGACTGGTCCTGTGGCCTACTGAGATGTGTGACGTATATCCCAGGATTCTGCGGATGGGCCAAGGGTACTTTATCCTCGCCTAGGGAAGAAATGAAGAGGTGGGATTGATTCCCACCCCCTAAATAAATGATTTTTTATAACAGACTGGGGAGATGGGAGGAGGCAGTGTTATTTTAGGGTGAGGGTCTGTTTTAAAGTGGAACTCCAGGTTTGATTTAACTTCCTTCACTAATACATGTGCCCACTGGGAGCAGTGTATAAACTGTATGTAGCATCAGCAACATACAGTAGTCAGTGCTGTGTTCCAGCAGCAATACAGGCACTTCCTGTCCCATTACCTGCCTAAATTCATTTTTTTGAATGAATACAAGGCTTTCTCTGATTGGCTGAGATGGAGATGAGGGCAGATGACATTATGATCACAGTAAGAGGAAACCTTGTAATTATTCATAAAATATTTTCATGTGAAGGTCCTGCAAGTGGGTCTGTAATTTTTCAACTTTCTTTAACAGACCAAGCTGATCAGCAAACCTGTCGGTTAACCCCTTGGCGCTGACTGCCTCCCAGCCCTTAAAAGTTTTAAAAGCTGGGAGGCGGAAACAGGCATTAGGTCATGTGACCACTAGAATTGGCTGTCACATAATCGGAAAGCTCCCAATCACAAGTTTGCTTCAGGTGCTTATCGATTCCCGCTGGCTACTCAGCATGGCAAGTAGTTTACACACGGCGGCATATATGCAGCCACCTGGCATTAAGGCCTACCCACCGAGAGGCCACATATATGTATACTGTTGGTGCCAAGGAGTTAATGTGTTTGAGACAAACTTTTTAACACTGGGAGGGGGTGCTTACAACAGTCAGCTTTTATCTTCTATGTAGAACCTCTATCCCAAAAGGAAAGGAAAAAAAAAGTTGCTGTACCTGCTGAAAGGGTTTGCATTTGTTAGTCAAGTCAATTTAATCTGCCAGCACATCTAAAGCAGCCCATAGATTATTACATTTTCTTTCCTTCCACCACGAATGGAAGGAAAAAAAATTGCTCGATTCCCCCATCAACACATTCAGTGTTGGGAGAATCCCTCCCCCAGCACTACTGGGATCCATCGGTGAGGGGCCTTCCCTGCCAGCAAAACACAACGGTCACTGCTGGCGACTATAGCCGCCGGGAAAGATCACATACAAAACATTCAACAGGCTTGTTGTACTGAAACTTATTCATGGATCGACTTCAGTCTAGTCTGCCCATAGATGGATGGAATCTCGGCGGGTCCCTGCTGAACTGGTCAAGTTCGATCCATCTACGGCCGATTTAACACTACCTTCTCCCCATACTGACAATTAGAGATGGGCTCAGGCGTGTTTGAATCCTAGTCCCAACCCACCAGAGCAAATTGTGCCAGGAATCCGTCACTGCAAACCACCAATCATGAGCAACCTAGTCAGGATGTGTGTATGTGCAGCTGCGGGCCGGGAAATGGCTCACTGCCTATGATTGGTGGTGCGCAGTGACGGCTTCCTGGCGGGATTGCTCCGGTGGGTTGGGACTAGGGGCTGAACCTGAGCCCTACTGACAATGTTGCTGTCCGAAAGATGTCTCTGTTGCTCCTCCATTAAAAAAGTAGACACACCAATAAGAAAGGAAGTTTGTTACTGTCCAGATTGCCTGGTGAAAAGTAAAAAAAAAAGTATTTAAAAAATAAAACGAATGCAGCCACCACATGGAAGGATTGGTAAGCTGCAATATTTTACTTTTGTTTTCGGATTTAAAAAGCATTAATTTTTCTGGTCACTATGGGTAACAACTCAACTTTTGTAATATTTTCTTTTCCCGTTTGGTTTTCCCCACACACATCCTGCAGCTAAACACATGAATTGGTGTCAGAGAATGTGATAAGAAGGGTGTGGTGGTAGTAGGGGTTTTAGGGTATAACATGTTCCAGTACCTGCCCCTCTCACCCCATGGACCCCCTCCCCTGTGACAGTGGATGGGGGTTACTCTCTCCCGCAGCTGCTGTCACATTTTAAATCGGCATAGCTGTGTGGGCCTCTACTCACATAGCTGTGTCATTCATTCACATATCTGTGTATGAATAAACTATAAGTCCCGTCTTCCATCATGGCAGACGGGCTTGTAGTTCTTAATGGAGTATGAGTGCGCTAATCAGCACACTTGTAGTCCACTGAGAATTTCTCCAGCTTTCTTACTGAAAGTCCACATAGAGGTAAGGGCAGAAAGCTGGAGAGAGAGTGTGCAGGAGCCCGATATTGCACCCGCAATGATTTATAAAGGTCAGGGAACACCCGGAACAGTAAAAGAGAATCTTACTTTTCTTTAGTTTCAGTTGTTAATGCTTTCTTCTTTTTCACCTTCACTTTTTTAGCTTGGACCTCCTCCTCTAATACTTCGGTATTTGTTTCCTCTGTAGAGTCACCTTCAGAATCCAGACCAGTGGTCAGGAATTCATCCAAGTTTAGCTGAGCAAGTTTTCTGGAAGTATAAAACAAACCACATTAAGAAAAGAAAATCCATAAAACAGGTACAGTTATATATTTTTTACAGGTTACCTGTAAATAGCCAAGATGAACACAAAACTGTGATCATTTTAGTTCAACATCACCTGCTATGATCGCCATTATAAGCAGACCTCTAGGTAATGCCATTTTTACAACACAGACCTGTTGGGAAATGTCCCACGCACTGGATGTTTAAAGCTGAAGTTTAAGGAAGGCATTTTTTTACATAGTTACACTGGTCCAGCTTGGACCAATATACTATAAGTATGTATATACCACACTTGTAGGCAGCGCTACCCCAGTGATCTTAACTAGCCTCCAGGTCCTGCGCCAAGCAGCGGCCCTGCTGCATTGTGAACACAGGACATCTCTCGCTTGCCACAGAAGCCAGAGAACACTTTGCAATTCTGACTTAATGCAAAGTGCTCTCTGATTGGATGAGGTGGAGAGGCGGGGCAGTGATGTCACAATAGTCACCTTGTCCAATCAGAGAACACTGCATTCATTGAGAAATGTGCTGTGTTCAGTAAGCAGCAGGGTATCCGATTGGCAAAGGACCTGGAAGCTACCAGCAAATACTGTAGTAGCGGTAACTACTACAGTGATTTCCAACTTCCAGGAGGGATCCCACAGGTACAGCAACATGCATACTTACATTGGTTCAAGCTGGACCGATGTAACTATGTAAAAATTGTTATACCTAAACTTCAGCTTTAAAACACTAAAACTGTCATCAGCAAAAATAAGATACAGTAGGCCTGATTAGCACATTCACTGCAACAGGTGTGACATCACCAGCATAACCAGTGCTAGTAAGGAAATGTGAGGGCCCTGGTGCAATCCAACACAGTGCGTTAGAGCATGTTATTATCATTATCCAGGATATAGGCAGCTCATTCTTTGGAGTGAGCTACCAACAGACTACAAATATATTGCAATACATTTGAACTAAATATCCCTCTTCTTCAGAGCAGCGTGCCGTGACCGGTCGCTCCCGCGTGGGGGTGGCGTCATCGCAGCTCCGGACAGTCACAGACCCGGAAGGAAGACCAGGTTATAGATGGATGCCATTGCATCACTGGAAGGCTTCATTTTGAGGTAATTTTCACATAATGTGCTAGTATGCAATGTATACTAGCATATTATACCTTTGCCTTGCAGGTAAGGCAAAAAAAAAAAGTGCAGCGGTTTACAAGCTCTTTAAACATGTATTGAAATATATGTTAACTAAATATCCCTGTTTTTCATTTGTTTGCTGATAAGGATGTAGCAGTGGGTCCATCCAGAATTTGTAGGATTAGAACACCTGTTTCTATTACGGTCTGTACCTCCATTAGGGAGATTCACCCTCTCTATTTGTCCTGTTTACCATCATCATTAAAAGTGAAAGTAAATGAAAACCCAAAATTTTGGGTTGCCCCAGAAAAGGAAGAGAGGGGAAACCTTCCAATGAGGACATTCGTTTTGGTGACCTGGGGGTCACCAAAGAATTCACTTAATTTGCAGGGATTTCCTCTCAATTCATGCTTGGCTATGGGACAGGAAGTGAAGGGAAATCTCCACAATGGGATACAGATGGCGAAAAAAAAATCTGGCAGGGGTTATCACCCTCTCTTGCTCTACCAAAAATGAAAAAAAAAAAAAGTTTTGCATATAGTTCTACCTTAAGATTTATTTTTTTCTTAGAAGCCTGCAAAGCATTGCACTCCTGAGCCGTCAGCCATAAAGGATTTTGGTACTTGTAGTCTGTTCATTTAGAGAACTCTGTGAATAAATGATGTGGTCGTGTGGGTGGAGCCCTGCATAGCCACGTTCTCTTCAAATTGTGACAGCAGGCGTGGAGAGAAGAACCCCTGCCTGCTGTCACAGGGAGAGGGGGGTCAGGGGGGAGAGCTGCAGGAGCTAGAAAAAGGCTCCATTCATATATGTGGCCTCTTAGTGGGTGGGCCTTAGGCCCCTTTCACACTTATACGACTTCAAAGTCGCGCGATGCGGCCACGATTTGGGAGCAGTACTACTTTGTACGACTTTGCCACATTTTTGGCATTAACAAATGAAGACATACAGTAGTTGGTATGATTCATAAGGGGGAACTCTACGCCAAGTTTTAAATAAAAAAAACTGGAGTGGGTTCCCCCCCAGGGGCATACCAGGCCCTTAGGTCTGGTATGGATTGTAAGGGGAACCGCCTACACCGAAAAATCGGCGTGGGGGTCCCCCCAAAATCCATACCAGACCCTTATCCGAGCAAGCAGCCCGGCCGGTCAGGAATGGGGGTGGGGACGAGCGAGCGCGCCCCCCCTTCCTCCTGGACCGTACCAGGCCGCATGACCTCAACATGGGGGGTGGGTGCTTTGGGGCATGGGGGGCACCCTGCGCCCCCCCCACCCCAAAGCACCTTGTCCCCATGTTGATGAGGACAAAGGCCTCTTCCCGACAACCCTGGCCGTTGGTTGTCGGGGTCTGCGGGCGGTGGGCTTATCGGAATCCGGGAGCCCCCAGATCCCGGCCCCCCACCCTATGTGAATGAGTATGGGGTACATGGTACCCCTACCCATTCACCTAGGCAAAAAAGTGTCAATAAAAAACACAGTACACAGGTTTTTAAAGTAATTTATTAGGCAGCTCCGGGGTCTTCTTCCGACTTCGGGGGTCTCTCCGGCGTCCGCATCTTCTGCCGCTCTTTTGCCAGCGGTGGTTCGGACTTCTGGATCGTCTTCTTCCCTCTTCTCTTCCAGAGATGTTGACACGACGCTCTCTCCAGCTGCAATGGTCTCTGAACACTCCGCAACGGACTTATATAGGCGGTGACCCCGCCCCCTTATGCCGTCACAGTCCCTGGGCATGCTGGGACTGTGAAGTTTTAGGAGGCGTGGTCACCGGTTGATGACCTCCCCCCCTTATGACGGCACAGTCCCAGCATGCCCCGGGACAGTGACCTCATAAGGGGGCGGGGTCACCGCCTATATAAGTTCATTGCGGAGCGTTCAGAGACCATTCCAGCTGGAGAGAGCGTCGTGTCAACATCTCTGGAAGAAAAGAAGAAGGCAGAAGTCCGGGCCACCGCTAGCAATTGAGCTGCAGAAGATAGCAGAGGAGCCGACAGAAGATCAGGACAGCGGGAGGAGACGCCGGAGAGACCCCGAAGTCGGAAGAAGACCCCCAAAGTCGGAAGAAGACCCCGGAGCTGCCTAATAAATTACTTTAAAAACCTATGTACTGTGTTTTTTATTGACACTTTTTTGCCTAGGTGAATGAGTAGGGGTACCATGTACCCCATACTCATTCACATAGGGTGGGGGGCCGGGATCTGGGGGGCCCCTTATTAAAGGGGGCTCCCGGATTCCGATAAGCCCCGCAGACCCCGACAACCAACGGCCAGGGTTGTCGGGAAGAGGCCCTTGTCCTCATCAACATGGGGACAAGGTGCTTTGGGGTGGGGGGGCCCGCAGGGTGCCCCCTATGCCCCAAAGCACCCACCCCCCCATGTTGAGGGCATGCGGCCTGGTACGGTCCAGGAGGGGGGGCGCCCACTCGTCCCCACCCCCATTCCTGACCGGCCGGGCTGCTTGCTTGGATAAGGGTCTGGTATGGATTTTGGGGGGGACCCCACGCCGATTTTTCGGCGTAGGGGGTTTCCCCTTAGATCCATACCAGACCTAAGGGCCTGGTATGCCCCTGGGGGGGGAACCCACGCCGTTTTTTTCATTTAAAACTTGGCGCGGCGTTCCCCCTCAGGATTCATACCAGACAGCTGTCAGCACTGCCTGTCGCTCATCGCGAAAGGAAAAAAAAGTTTTCCTTTCCCGATCAGCGAGCCAGGCTTGTGCTTACAAAGTCGTACTGAAGTCGTGTCTATATTATTCAGGCACGATTTGCATGCTACTTCAGGGTTTAACATTGAGGTCTATGGAGTACAACTCGCATAGAAGTTGGACCAAAGTAGTGCAGGGACTACTTTCAAGTCGGCACGACTTAAAGTCGTGCCAATATGAATGGTAGTCATTGAAAATCATGGAGAATGACTTGTCATACGATTTTTCAGTACAAAATCGTGGGACAAGTCGTATAAGTGTGAAAGGGGCCTTAATGCTGAGCGGCTGCATATATGTGGCCCTGTGTAAACTACTTCCCATGCTGAGAGCATGCTCCCAGCTTGGTAGCCTGCGGGGATCGGTAAGCTCCAGATGCATATTTTTTTATTGAGAGCTTTCGGACCACGAATCACAGTGTTCACGTGACCTGAAATGTTTGGCGCCAATGGGTTAAAGAATGAGACACACACGTCAGGCATTGCCTCTGTCACGTCACATTCAGCTACCCATCACATTTTGCTACCCACTGGCGACGCCGCCATATGCATTCCAGCACTGTTGTAAGACCACTTTGCCACAGGGCCGCTCGCCACTTTTCGGGCACGGCCTCACTTTGCTCGGCATAATTATAATCTAACTCTATGTCCACTTGGATGGTGGGACTTGAACCTGGACTCAGGGGTGTGGCCACAAAATTCTGCACAAGCGCAGATCGCCAGTGTTGGAAAGGCATATGGTGGCATCGCGCATGCGCAGTCCAGCAGGTAGCCAAATGTGATGGGTCACCATATGTGACGCTACACCTCTGCCAAAAACATTGAGAGTCCTGTGTGCATGAGGCCTTCATGTTCGGGCCAGTAGAATGTGCGCGTGCGTAGAATGTACGTGTGTGTGTGGTTGTGTAGAATGTGTGTGTATAGAATGTGCGCGTGTGTAGAATGTGCGCGTGTGTGTGTAGAATGTGCGCGTGTGTGTGTAGAATATGTGTATATGTAGAATCTGTGTACGCACATAAACGCGTGCAATGCTGCTTTCAGTGCGTTTTTTACGCCACATTTTCCTGCCATGCCTTGTGGTGGTCTGAGGGACTCTCAGACCCCCTGTGTGCATGAGGCCATATAGTGTGAATGGGCCCTGAGGTGAAGCAATGACCTGCTTCTTATATAATCCAGGCCTGGGAGTGTTGAGGAGGTTTGTGACTTCCAGGGACAATATTGGGTATTTGCCGTACCTGTCCCTGGAGTACAACTCTCTATGTACACCCCCAGCACAGGAGAGCCGGGCCTGTCTGCTCTCCCAGCTCTGTGTATGCCATGCTGCTCCCTCTCCCCCACTTCTCATCCCTTTCTATTGCCGACTCTCACCTCTTCCCGGAGGCCGCCATGCTTTCCTCTTCAACAACGTGCTCTGCGATTCCGGCTCCCCCACAATGCACCGCGCCGCCCGGCCCGGATCGCTACTTGTTTCTAGGACATGGGATGGTGCGCGGGCGGGCGGATTTCGAACACCCTACTACGAGTTCAAATGCAAACTTGGTGCCGCAGTCACAATTACTTCATACTCTTCATTTTTTGAGAACAGTAAAAAATATACACGGACTATGAATAAGGTAAAGAAATGAATATCCCCCTATAGAGAAAATCTGAGGCGGTCGGGCGTAGAAAGGTTGTGCAATGTTTATGTTGTGGCTGCTGGGTGGAAGGATTGTGCCGGGTGTCATCTGGTGCCGGTATGTGGTGAGGTGAGCTGTGTACTGTACATCCTACACTACTTACTGTACACACTGCATGATGAGGAGATATGTACACCATACACAACTTACTGTACACACTGCATGATGAGGAGAGCTCTACACATCCTACACAGCTTACTGTGCACACTGCATGATGAGGAGGGCTCTACACAGCTTACTGTACACACTGCATGATGAGGAGAGATGTACACCATACACAACTTACTGTACACACTGCACGATGAGGAGAGATGTACACATCCCACACAACTTACTGTACACACTGCATGATGAGGAGGGCTCTACACAGCTTACTGTACACACTGCATGATCAGGAGGGCTCTGCACATCCTACACAGCTTACTGTACACAGTGCATGATGAGGAGGGCTCTGCACATCCTACACAGCTTACTGTATACACTGCATGATGAGGAGAGCTCTGCACATCCTACACAGCTTACTGTACACACTGCATGATGATATGGGCTCTACACAGCTTACCGTACACGCTGCACGATGAGGAGAGCTCTGCACATCCTACACAGCTTACTGTACACACTGCATGATGAGGAGAGCTCTGCACATCCTACACAGCTTACTGTACACACTGCATGATGATATGGGCTCTACACAGCTTACCGTACACGCTGCACGATGAGGAGAGCTCTGCACATCCTACACAGCTTACCGTACACACTGCACGATGAGGAGAGCTCTGCACATCCTACACAGCTTACCGTACACACTGCACGATGAGGAGAGCTCTGCACATCCTACACAGCTTACTGTACACACTGCATAATGAGGAGAGCTCTGCACATCCTACACAGTTTACTGTACACACTGCATGATGAGGAGAGCTCTGCACATCCTACACAGCTTACTGTAAACACTGCACAATGAGGAGGGCTCTACACAGCTTACTGTACACACTGCATGAGGAAAGCTCTACACAGCTTACTGTACACACTGCATGATGAGGAGAGCTCTGCACATCCTACACAGCTTACTGTACACACTGCATGATGAGGAGAGCTCTACACAGCTTACTGTACACACTGCATGATGAGAAGGGCTCTACACAGCTTACTGTACACACTGCACGATGAGGAGAGCTCTGCACATCCTACACAGCTTACTGTACACACTGCATGATGAGGAGAGCTCTACACAGCTTACTGTACACACTGCATGAGGAGAGCTCTATACAGCTTACTGTACACACTGCATGATGAGTGGAGCTCTGCACATCCTACACAGCTTACTGTACACACTGCATGATGATAATGAGGAGGAGTGAGGGGCTATAGACAGAGTTCACATTAGTTCATGGCTGCTGTGTGCTGAGAGGACTTGTTACTTTCTGCCTGTGATTGGGGGGTGTTGCTTTCTTTGTACATAATGGTTCTGCTTCCTCTGATTGTTTGCAGGCTGCCCTGTAGAGCTGTGATCATGGTGTGGCCCGCAGACCTCCTCCTGCACAGAGGCTGCCAAGTGTCCTAATATAGTTTCTGGGTGGTGATCCATGGACTGGAGATCATGTTCTGTACACACCGGAGTTCTTGTCTGTGTCCAGCCATTCAGGAGCGCCTTCATGAACTTGCTGTGGTGGCCCAGTGCTGAGAGGGTGAGTGCCAATGACAGATTATACTTTATTTTACCTCTAATGGTGATAAAATAAAGTGTAACCAAATGTAAAAATGTGAAACTTTTTTTTTTTTTTTTTTACTTTTGGATAGAGTAGGGAAGGGTTATAACGCGGGTCAGTTTTATTTTTGCCATCTGTGTCCCACAGGAGAGGATGCCCCTGACTTTCTATCTTATAGTCAAAACAGAAAGTGAGAGGAAATCTCTCCAAAGTGAGGGAATCCCAGGGTGTCATCTGAACTAGTGTCCCCATTGGAAGATTTCTCCTCTATTTCTGTTCTGGTGTCAACCCAAGATTTTGGATTTTCTTTTACTTTTAGGCTTGGTTCACATTGGTGCAATGCGGGAACCCTGCAAATCCACTGCGGGTTCCTGCATTGCATTTGACTTGCAGGCAGTTCACACTGTCTTATGCGAACTGCTGGGAGTGTCAATACAAAGTTAATGCCACCCCCAAATCGGTTCACAGATCACAGTGTGAACTATCGGTTCAGGCAGGAATTGGATCACATGGGTGTGGAGACAGATGCAATCTGATTCTGGTGCGGACCAAAAAAAGGGTCCTGCATGACCTTGGTCCGATTGCGATGCAAATTCGCATCGCACAGACATTGCATGTGATTTGCACAGCCGTGCGGTGCGAATCACATGCAACGTCGCACAGCGCAGCAGTGTGAACCCAGCTTGAATGATAATGGTAAACAGAACAAACATAGTCAGTCTGGTTAAAAAAAGACACAAGTCCATATAGTTCAACCAATAAAAGGGAAAAAAATATCATACAATCCTATACCACAGTTGATTCAGAAGAAGACAAAAAAACCCCAGCAAAGCATGATCCAATTTGCTCCAGCAGGAGTAAAAAATCCTTCCTGATCCCCCGAGAGGCAATCAGATATTCCCTGGATCAACTTTACCTATAAATGTTAGTACCCAGTTATATTATGTAAGTTAGGAAAGAATCCAGTCCTTCTTTTAGCGCAATCTACTGAGCTGGACAGAACCACCTCTGGAGGGAGTCTATTCTACATTTTCACAGCCCCTACTGTGAAGAAATCGTCCCATATTTGGAGTTTAAGCCTAGGTTCACACTGACAGCAGGAATGAAATTGTGCGAGTTCAGCTGACATTTCAGAGACATCTGTGCGGATTTCTGCACAGATGTCTATTGACCCGGAAGTCTCCAAAAGTAGTACAGAAACTACTTTTGGGAATCGGTGCGGTGCCGCACTATTTTGGACAGTGCCATTGCCGGCAATAGCCGATTTGTCAAATTGCATGCCAAATTGCTGCAATGTGAACCAGGGCTAAACGTCTTTTCCTCTAGACGAAAGGAGTGCCCCCTTGTCCTCTGTGATGACCTTAAAGTGAATAACTCAACACCAACTTCACTATATGGACCACTTATGTATTAGTACATGTTGATCATATCCCCCCTTAAATCGCCTCTTTTCAAAAGAGAATAAATTCAATTCATCTAATCTTTCCTCATAGCGGAGCTCCTCCATGCCTCTTATCAGTTTGGTTTCCCTTCTCTGCACTTTCTCCAGTTCCCTGATATCCTTTTTGTGAACTGGTGTCCAAAACTGAACTGCATATTCTAGATGAGTGAATCTCCCTAACAACTGAAAGGGGTTCTAATCCACTCTATCCAAAACTAAAAAATAATAACAAAGTTTTGTCTTTAGTTCTACTTTAACTTTCAGTCTGTTTTATTGAGTTTTATGAAAGGAGTACAGAAAACAAAGGTGCCTGCACTACTTTGATGCAACTGTGATCCAGAGAGTGTAAAGTCCGATCAAAATCGCACTCTAAATCATACAACTTTGGAGGACCACTAGTGGAAACTGAGCCTAAAGAGCCGTACACATGGGCTGAATATCGGGCAGTGTCAGGCCGTTCAGTAAAAACCAGCCAACATCTGACCTGTGTGTACAGCAGCCAGTCTGACAGAAGGGGCATGACTGAAAAAGTCTGCTGATTTGGCACCCGATCAGTGACCAGTGTGTTCTGGTGGGGGGGCCGTCCCCCTGTCAGAACACAAAAGCTCAGCGGGGGAGATCACTGTACTAACATCCAATTGTTAGTACAGTGGCTCCAACTGAGCTTTTTTTTTTTTTTTCGCTCGGCCCGCTGGGTTGGGTTGATCGGAAAAAGAAGACACTAGTGTGTACCAGGCTTTAATGGTCGCTCCACTCAGAGCTAATGTTTTTGTTATAAGTGAAGCATGATGGGTTAAGTCAGCCGATTGCTTTTAATATGTTTTAGATAATTCTACACTAGGCTCTCCCTACCAATAAATTCCCAATCTGTTCCTGTCCACCTGAGAATTTTGAGAAGTTCTGCCAAACTTTGTGTGTTACAGTCTCTATAATGTAAATTTAAAGGGGAACTAAAGTTCCGCTGTAAAAAAAAGCAGACAGAAAAGCTTCTATTGCAGAAGAGACGTGCAATGTCTCTTCTACAATAAAATGCCCCTACATGTCTGCTTGTTGTCTTCTCCGGCACTAAAAACATGCGCATCTCAGCCCTGTGACTGGCCCTGCACATGCGCAAGAGTGACGTCACCCCACGCCGGCTGATGAAGAGGCCCAAAAACTGGTATTCAGAAGAAGATGCTTGCACCAGCAAGGGACCGGTAAACAGGCGAGGATTAATACCTTTAGTTCAGCTTTATTATAAAAGGAAAGTGGGAGCCCTTTATAATGGGTACAAGACACAGGGACTCCAGCACAGAGATCTCACCTTGGCTCCACTCAGAAAAGCTGCATAGGTGCGGATAGTTTGTTGTGTTTAGAGGTGGCTAAATGGTGCCATGTCTGCATACAAGCTGGCAGATTAGCTGCAGCCAGAACTATTCAGAAATTCTGAACCTAGAAGCACACTGGCTGCGGCCAGGATCAGTAAGGGGCTCTATTCACATGTAGCCACTCAGATTATTGGTTACATGTGAACAGCAATGGCTCTGGCCATTGATTTGTACAGAATCCAAATCTGACAGCTGCTGCTGTTCACACACATACAGTGTGCAAGTAATGTTTAGAACCACTGGCGAAAATCCATTGATTCTTGTTGGCAGCACCCCAGTGCAGCCATTTGAATCTAGCCTAATACCTGAGAGATATCAGAAATTGTGGCAGGTTTGTTCAAGCTGTTAAAGTGAATTAAAGGCTAATTCCACCTTTCTTGTCATGTTACGCCCATATTTAGTGTATAACATGGTGCCAAGCACCCCCCAATCTCCCTGTCAGGATTGTGAGTATCTTCTTCCCGATGACTTCTGTTAAATTTGGCATGAGAGATTACATTATTTCTAATGGCACCCCTATTGCACCGCGATTTTCGCTTGGTAAATCACACTGCAATCGCGGCAAATCACAACGTGCAACACTGGCACTATTGGGGTACTATTCTTCCCACTGACACCAAGGATGGGGCACTATTCCTCCCACTGACACCAATGATGGGGTGTTGTTACCGGCGGCAGGACATTTTCTACTCCCACTGACCACAGTCCGGCCCCTCTAAATTCTAAAGGATAGTAAAGTGACCCTTTGTTTAGAAAGTTTGTAGACCCCTGTTCTAGGTCAGTACTTTTTTTAATTTTTTTTTAAGCAAGCAGGTTAAAAAAAAAAAAAGTCAGGCAGCTAGCATTTTCAGAAGGAGAGGTCAGCAGTGGCAGGCTTCATGCTTCTCTAATGGCAGTTTTCCATTAATGTAATCCTATCAGATTCTTTATAAATGACACTTAAAGGTCCCTGCAGCAAAACTCATACTAAACTCCCCAGCTGCCTATATCCCTAACCTCTCCTCTACCACAGAACTTTAGCATCTTCAGAATTTAACAATTTTGACAGTGTCTGGTCCCCCCCACCCTGCATACAGTGGTTCCATACTCTTACCCCAATGTGACTGCAGCACACAGCAGTGATATCGAGTTTGGAGGATGGAGCCACAATGTGCAGGAGGGGATGCAGGCATCTGATCTGTTACACCCAGAGGTGTTGAATGCTGAAGACACTGGCTGGACCTCTAGAATAGAGTAAAGGTAGAAGACACAGGCATGAGCGAGTTCAGTATAATGCCTCTTCTCTGGCGCCAAATATGCAGCACCATTCTTTAAGGCTAGGTTCACATCTAATGCGGTTGCGGTTGATGCAGTTTTCAGGTGCGTTTTGCACTTTTAAACCCGCATCTTTGAATGCAGTTTTCATGCATTTTGTGTTTTTTTTTCTCCCTCTTTAAACACACTGTGTATAGCTAGTAGCAAAGGTAGCAGCGCTAATGTCCCTAAGTGAGCAGTATTAGATGTTGAGATTAACCTTAATATTTGACAAAGGAAAAATTTTTACAAACAGTAGATGTCAACAAACTTATTATATAATGTCCACATTCATTAATATAACACAAACAGAGCAAATGATAGTCCTAAAATAATATTCCAAAAAAATTGAAGTGTATTGTGAGAAGGCCAGGACACAGCTCCGGTTTTCAGCGTAAATGAATAAGTGATAGGGTAACCTTTCCTCCACCGCACCACTGTGATATTCAATAAGAAGTGCGTGCTTACCACAAGGCAAGCCCAAGAGAGCTTGCGACCTTAACCCGGTCGGGGCCTTTAACTGGATGGACCGGAGGGGAACAATCTCCACTTCCTACAGCCAGAGGGAATGTTGAATGACAAAGCTCCACCAAGCCACAGGGATCGGTCACACCATGGAGGGAAATATGAATAGCTCAAAGTACCAGGGATGGTTCCCATTCAAAGGTTCCCCGGAAAAAGAAATGGAAACACCATAGCGTAATCCTGGTACTACCATTTATTAAGAAAATTAAAAAAGCACTTACAGTATAGCAGGATCAAAACAGCATAAAATCAGCCGGCCGGCTTAAACCTTCACCCGTCGGTACATGCAGCACGTCAGCTCCTCCCGACGCGCGATGTGGATCTGCTGGCATCCAGATTCAATGTCAAGCTGGACAGGTTTGTATCCAGGACCAAGGATCCGCTTGCTGTCGGGATAGACGCATTAGTAGTTCCTTGGGATCAGTATTCTCTGATATATGCCTTCCCTCCGATCCAAATTCTGCCGCTCTTACTATGCAGAATACAGGAGGAACGGAGGCCGGTGATCTTAGTGGCCCCAGCGTGGCCCAGGAGATCATGGTACTCGGAGATTGTGAAAGTGGCAGTAGGGGACCCGTTGGTCCTTCCTTGCTGTCCAGACCTGCTGTCTCAAGGGCCCATATTGCATCCTTCTTTACGGTTGCTGAATTTGATGGCCTGGCTATTGAGACCAGACTATTGAAAGACCGTGGTGTTATGGGTTCAGTCTTGTCCACTTTGATAAACGCTAGAAAGTCAGTTTCTAGAGCTATCTATTATAGAGTCTGGAAGTCATACATTTCTTGGTGTGAGAAAAGGAAATGGAACCCTCGTAGGTATACGATTGGAAGAGTTCTCGCCTTTCTTCAAACAGGAGTAGACTTGCAGCTCGCTTTAGGGACAATTAAGGGACAGATTTAGGCCTTATCGTTTTTTTTCCAAAGACCAATTGCATCCCATTCTTTGGTGCGAATCTTTGTCAAGGGAGTGGCACACCTGAGGCCACCGCTTAAACCAACTTTATGTCCTTGGGACCTAAATTTGGTACTGTCAGCCTTACAGAGTCAACCCTTTGAAC
This sequence comes from Lithobates clamitans, assembly GCA_037952925.1. Classification (NCBI taxonomy): domain Eukaryota; kingdom Metazoa; phylum Chordata; class Amphibia; order Anura; family Ranidae; genus Lithobates; species Lithobates clamitans. Next base: position 9,317,163 of record JBBGZY010000053.1, on the reverse strand, counting down.
CTATTAGGCATATCCCTTTTGTCCTATTGACCAGGAAATGTGTTTTCTTGGTGGCTATAACATCAGCTAGAAGGGTGTCAGAATTGGCCGCCCTTTCTTGCAAAGAACCTTTTATGATTCTTCATCAGGACAGAGTGGTCATGCGTCCTCATCCGGATTTTCTACCGAAGGTGGGTTCCAAATTTCATTTGAATCAGGATATCATTTTACCTTCCTTTTTTCCAAACCCTAAGACTAGGGAGGAAAGGTGGCTTCACTCACTGGATGTGGTGAGGGCGATAAAAGTTTACTTGGAAATGTCAGCTCCCTTTCGGAAGACTGACTGTTTTTTTGGTCTTGCCTGAGGGTCCTAAAAAAGGACAGCCGGCAACAAGTTCAACTATATCCAGGTGGATTCGTCAGACTATTATCCAGGCTTATGGATTAAAGCGTAGGGTTCCACCCCGGGATTTAAGAGCACACTCCACTAGAGGGGTTAGTGCATCATGGGCAGTACGCCAGCAGGTGTCTATGGCTCAGATTTGCAGAGCAGCCATTTGGTTTTCAGTTCATACGTTCACCAGGTTTTACCAGGTGGAAGTGAGATCTCAAAAAGAGACTGTTTTTGGCCACAGTTTGTTGCGGGCAGCTTTATAGTCTCAGGCCCATTGGGCTTAGGGATAATGTGTCTCCCCCCCCCCCCCTCAGATGCATTGCTTTAGGACATCCCACATAGTCATTATTATGGTGCTCTGTGTCCCGTGATGTACGATAAAGAAAAACAGATTTTTAAAACAGCTTACCTGTAAAATCCTTTTCTTGGAGTACATCACGGGACACAGAGGTCCCTCCCCTCTTTCTGGGATCGTCATTGCTTGCTACAAAACTGAGGTACTTCCTGTATAGGAGGGGTTATATGGGAGGAACCGTCTTACTATTGGTTGCCAGTGTCCAATCACCTAAAGGTAAGCGTATAACCCACATATTCATTATTATGGTGCTCTGTGTCCCGTGATGTACACCAAGAAAAGTATTTTATAGGTAAGCTGTTTTAAAAATCCGTTTTTTGTCTTCCCTGCAGCTTCTTCCACAAAAAAATAATTCTCATCTCTTGATTTTACTGCCTTAATGGTAGTGGCATTTTTCCCAGATCCCGAAGGATTATTTGGTCCTGGCTTTAGAAGGGACTCCAGATGTTTCTCAGGTATGTCCGGATTTGACCGTGGTGCCGTTGGAGGATCACTTGGCTCCTCATATACTGGAGCTCCTCTCTGTGGTAATGTAGAGTTACCAATGGCATGACCCTGGCCCAGGGTGTCTCTAGCTGCAAATGTAAATGAGCTTACTATTCTGAGCCTCCTATAAGGCTGCTTTCACACTGATGCGCTGCAGGTTGCCCGCACCGCGGGTGCAGCACAGTGCACCTGCGACTTTCCTGCGTGTTAGCTGTGCTTTGCCATAGACTTCTATAACATCTTGTGGGTGTGGTGCACTTTCAGAAAGCGCAGCAAGCTATAATAGAAGTCTATGGCTCAGTGCAGCTAGCCTGCAGGAAAGCTGCAGGTGCACTGCGATGCACCTGCAGATCAATGTGAAAGCAGCCTAACAACCCTTTTTTTTAAGTGCTAATATGCCCATTGCAAAAGTACAGTGTATGCAATGATTACTACACTGACCTTTGTCCTCTTCCAGCTTTTGCTGGCATCGCTCTCCACGCTGCTACAAAGGTCCCAGGTGAAGTGCACTTGGTATCGCTCTGCCTGGGACAGGAGCCGGTGATACAGAGGAAGCATCTGCTCCCTCTGCAGCCGCCTGCTTCCTCCGCTGCCGTCTCAGGCTCCATGCGATCTAGAGACACAGGCAACAGGGCTTGGGAGCAAGTTCAGATGAATACCCCCTCTAGGAAGCGGCTTGCTGGGGGGGGTACTTGGAAGGCAAGAGGAGCTAGTAGTGCCGGCGGGGGACCACAGAAGAGGAGCATCGGGGCTGCTTGGGAGCAAGTTCAGATGAATACCCCCTCTAGGAAGCGGCTTGCTGGGGGGGGTACTTGGAAGGCAAGAGGAGCTAGTAGTGCCGGCGGCGGACCACAGAAGAGGAGCATCGGGGCTGCTTTGTGCAAAAACATTGCACATAGCAGGTAAGTATGAGATATTTTTATAAAAAAATTACAGGTTTAAAATCACTTTAAAGTACAGGAGCTTCTTTGGAGCATGATTGTGCATTTTTGGCCCCAATAGACTGCAATGAGTGCACCCGAAAAATGTACATATTTCACACTCAGAAACTGCACCTTCTTCCTAGTAACTAGCCTTCCATTGGCTAAAATAAAAAAGTTCAAGCCTGAAAACACAAAAAAGTATAAACAGGCAAAGAATAACTGAAAGCGCCGATGCTCAAGTGTGAATGTAGCCTAATGCAGCCACCACATCTAAGGACTAGTAAGATGCGACAAATTAATTTTTTGTTCTTGAGTTATGATACGCTTTAAAAAGGATAACTGTGCTATCACAGAAACTATAGTTACCATTACAAATAGTTTTTTCTTTTTTGCATGCTGTGTATATGGAAACACATAACAATTGTGGTTTTCTTAAATGTAACTGCAAAAGTGGAAATACATTTTAATATGGAGTCCCGCGAAAAAATTTTTTTTAGATGTCAGCAGCTGCAAATACTGCAGCTGCTGACTTTTAAAATAAGGACACTCACCTGTCCCGGGGTCCAGCGATGTCGGCACCCGAGACCGAACCGTCCCTCGATCCTCGGGTGCTGCCGCTGCCATTCTCAGTTAGGCAATCGGGAAGTGAAGTATTGCGGCTTCACTTCCCGATTCCCTACTGCGCATGCGCGAGTCGCGCTGCGCTTTCTCAATGGTCCCTGCTATCTCCTGGGACCTTTGTCTTTCCCAGGAGACAGCGGGGGAGTGCGGGAGGGGGCGTGACTCCCATGGGAGTCTATTCCCGGAAGACAGGTATCTGCACCCCCTTCCCCCCTGAAAGGTGCCAACTGTGAGGGGGGGAGGAATCCGATGAGCGGAAGTTCCACTTTTGGGTGGAACTCCACTTTAAAGTAAAACCCCACCGCCAGTTTATACTTACCTGACAGCCATGCTTGCGGGGATCTCAAGAGCCTCTGGCCAAAAGCTTCTTTCCTTCGAATACACCTGTATAGTCAAGCCTCATAGATCTCTAATGCCCCGTACACACGATCGGATTTTCCGACAACAAATGTTGGATGTGAGCTTGTTGGCTGAAAGTCTGACCGTGTGTATGCCCCATCTCACATTTGTTGTCGGACTTTCCGCCAACAAATGTTGGTTAGCAGGTTCTCAAATTTTCCTTTGTTGTCTGAATTTCTGATTGTGTGTACCCAAGTCCGACACACAAGTGTTCACGCATGCTCGGAATCAAGCAGGAGTCGTACTGGCTATTGAACTTCCTTTTTCTCGGCTCGTCGTACGTCTTGTACGTCACCGCGTTCCCACATTCGTAATTGTTGGCCAACATTTGTGTGACCGTGTGTATGCAAGACAAGTTTGAGCCAACATCCTTCGAACAAAAATCCACTGTTTTGTTGGCAGAAAATCTGATCGTGTGTATGGAGCATAAAGGGCCATCTCTGGATACAGGAGACCCACAAAAAAAAAGTATAATAATATAATAAAAACATGTCTGTGTCCTGCAGTGGCTGGCAGTGTGCATGTGTTGGGGGACTACAAGTCCCAGTCCTGTGTTCCATACTGCCTTGTACTTCCTATGATGATATCAGCTCAGTATACAGTGCCTTGAAAAAGTATTTATACCCCTTGAAATTTTCCACATTTTGTCATGTTACAACCAAAAACGTAAATGTATTTTATTGGGATTTTATGTGATAGACCAACACAAAGTGGCACATAATTGTAAAGTGCAAGGAAAATGATAAATGGTTTTCAAAATGTTTTACAAATAAATATGTGAAAAGTGTGGCGTAAATTTGTATTTATCCCCTCTGAGTCAATACTTTGTAGAACCACCTTTCACTGCAATTACAGCTGCAAGTCTTTTTGGGGATATCTCTACCAGCTTTGCACATCTAGAGAGTGACGTTTTTGCCCGTTCTTCTTTGTAAAATAGCTCAAGCTCTGTCAGATTGGATGGAGAGCGTCTGTGAACAGCAATTTTCAAGTCTTGCCACAGATTCTCAATTGAATTTAGGTCTGGACTTTGACTGGGCCATTCTAACACATGAATATGCTTTGATCTAAACTATTCCATTGTAGCTTTGGCTGTATGTTTAGAGTCGTTGTCCTGTTGGAAGGTGAACCTTCCCCCCAGTCTCAAGTCTTTTGCATAATCTAACAGGTTTTCTTCTAATGCCGCGTACACACGGTCGGACTTTTCAGCTACAAAAGTCCGACAGCCTGTCCAACAGACTTCCGGAGGACTTTCGGCAGACTTGCGGCGGACTTGTGGCAGACTTTCTAACGAACGGACTTGCCTACACACGACCACACAAAAGTCCGATGGATTCGTACGTGATGACGTACACCAGACTAAAATAAGGAAGTTCATAGCCAGTAGCCAATAGCTGCCCTAGCGTGGGTTTTTGTCCGTCGGACTAGCACACAGACGAGCGGATTTCGGGGTCCGTCGTAGTTACGACGTAAAGATTTGAAGCATGTTTCAAATCTAAAGTACGTCGGATTTGAGGCTAAAAAAGTACGTTGAAAGTCCGGAGAAGCCCACACACGATCGGATTACCAGCCAGCTTTAGTCCGTCAGCGTCCGTTGGACTTTTGTAGACGAAAAGTCCGACCGTGTGTACGCGGCTTAAGATTACCCTGTATTTGCCTCCATCCATCTTCGCATCAACTCTGACCAGCTTCCCTGTCCCTGCTGAGGAAAAGTATCCCCACAACATGATGCTGGAACCACCATGTTTCACAGTGGGGATGGTGTGTTCAGAGTGATGTGTAGTGTTAGTTTTCCTCCACACATAGCATTTTGCTTTTGGGCCAAAAAAGTTCAATTTTGGCCTCATCTGACCAGAGCACCTTCTTCCACATGTTTGCTATGTCCCCCACATGGCTTCTCCCAAACTGCAAATGGGACTTCTTATGGCTTTCTTTCAACAATGGCTTTCTTCTTGCCACTCTTCCATAAAGGCCAGATTTGTGGAGTGCACGACTAATAGTTGTCCTGTGGACAGATTCTCCCACCTGAGCTGTGGATCTCTGCAGCTCCTCCAGAGTTACCATGGACCACTTTGCTGCTTCTCTGATCAATGCTCTCCTTGCCCTGCCTGTCAGTTTAGGTCTTTGTAGGGTTACAGTTGTGCCATACTCTTTCCATTTTCGGATGATGGATTGAACAATGCTCTGTGAGATGTTCAAAGCTTGGGATATTTTTTTATAACCTAACCCTGCTTTAAACTTCTCCACAACCTTATCCTTGACCTGTCTGGTGTGTTCCTTGGCCTTCATGATGCTGTTTGTTCACTAAGGTTCTCTAACAAACCTCTGAGGGCTTCACAGAACAGCCGTATTTATACTGATATTAAATTACACACAGGTGGACTCTATTTATTAATTAGGTGACTTCTGAAGGCAATTGGTTCCACTAGATTTTATTTAGGGGTATCGGAACAAAGGGGGCTGAATGCGAATGCACGCCACACTTTTCCCATATTTATTTGTAAAAAAAACTGTAAACCATTTATTATTTTCCTTCCACTTCACAATTATGTGCCACGTTGTGTTGGTCTATCACATAAAATTCCAATAAAATACATTTACATTTTTGGCTGTAACATGACAAAATGTGGAGAATTTCAAGGGGTGTGAATACACTTTTTTAACAGCACAACAAACACATTTCTACTCTTTAGGTGACACTCTGTGAAAGTGACAGCAGAGCATCCTCCAGGTATATAATATCAGGGTACAGCCCAGTGTCCCCCCTGATGATGATGATCAGACAGGAAGCATGCGGTGTCACTGCGCTATTTAAGGTGTCACGACTCATGGCACAGCATGCAGCAGCCGAAATGACATTTAAGGTGGCTCCGGCCGCCGGGCTTCACTTTCCATCCTTCTTTCATCGTTTCCATCGGCCTTTATGTGATGTTTCGGTCCCATTCCGTGCCGATCACATTCCCAGTCCCCGGCCGGGAGCCCCGTCCTTTATAAAGCAGCGGGCTGGTTGCAGTCCAGAACAGGGAGGCGCGTCCTTAAGAGCATCCCGGCAGCTGGTTGGTCCAGATTTGCGTCAGTTTCAGCCCATGACAATTTGGTATTCTGTGGAGGTTTTTTTTTTTTTTTCCAGGATAATGACAAAGAAGCGCTCTGCTCCCGGCCCGGGCATCCCAAGCTGGGCAGCCTGCTCTGTGCACACACATCCCCGGCTCCCCCCGCCGTCTGTGTCCGATGGGCTGGTCAGCATGAGTCCAGGGCGTCCAGGCATCATCCTCTGTGTGTAAGCTCCGCACCTACAGCCATATGTCTGTGAGTATGAGAAGCGTCCATTACCGAGGACAGGGGGGGCTGACATACCCTGCACATCATCATGACACCTGACTTCTGCATGTTCATGGATCACTGTAGTGTTTGTGTAATATGTATATGTATATATATATATATATATATATATATATATATATATATATATATATATATATATATACACACATAATTATTGTTATTGCTATTATTATTATTTATTTATCACTACACAGTAGCGCATATGTTTGCAGTAACTGTTACAATGTATAGACTGCGCTGTGATCACTGCCTGGAGCAATGTAACACATCTCAATAACAATGTGTAGATGTGTCATTACATTCCCTGCTGCTGTGTGGGTGTTTTTATTTTTGTTCTGTATTGACTGATCATAGTTATCCATTAGCCTTTATGTGGAATAATATATATCATTGATGGACTGATACAATGTAAACCTAGACCAGAAAAGCACAGTGATCATAGGATTTATTTAAAATCCTGATGGGTCTTTTTTTGTTCAGGCTAAGCCATAGCAGATTGGGACAGCAGCAAAAAAAAAATGTGACTTGTCTAGGACTGTTCCAGGGCTCTCTGCAGCTTTTCAGAACTGCTGCAGTGACAGGTAAGACCAGGAACAGCTTTCTCCTCTGCACACAACCCAATCACAGCCCAGGCTTCTGATTTGTAAGTGGGGGAGGCGTATAGATCGCTTCTTATATATCAAAGAATTGTATTGTCAGGACTGAGGTTTCTAGGTGGATTATCAATGTGTCGGTATTAGGGATATAATGCAATCATTAATGCTTCTTTGCTTGATTGTAGTTGAGAAGTCGGTTTGGCATTTAAATGCACAGGTCTCACTGTATTGGAACTATATATATGATAAGCTAGGGGCTTTGTTGACATATGCTGATGTTCCAGTGACCCAGGGCTTTGCACAGACAGACTAAGCGGCTCTGGGCCCAGTGAACGGATGGCACGGTATATTAGCCTATTGATGGCAGGCTGCCCTGAGTATCAGAGAAGACAACTTACAGGCTGCTGAGATGGAAATGATTTAGCTTACTCAGTAGCTTTGTAATAGGACTTCACTGGAAATGATTGAATGCAGCTCTCCTTTTTGTTTTGCAGCAAGACTTAATTATAGGCAAGTTTGCACTATCCCTTATTTAAAGGGAAAAGTTTTAAATAAGGCCATACCTTTTTGTTTTTTTGTTTTTCCTAAGGTTGAAGCCCCTGTTCACATCAGTGCGATTTGACAGGTCAAATCAGAGCCTATTGCCAGCAATATTAGCGTCTCAATCAGTGCAACGCTGACTTTGCAGCGCCACACTGATATCCAAAAGTAGTTTCTGCACTACTTTTGGCGACTTTGGGGGCAATTTCCATAGACCTCTATTCATGAACCTGCACAGATGTCTTTTCAAGTCACCCCCAAAATCGGTCTGAAATGCGACTATGAAGTCTAAGACCCCATACACACTATTGGATTTTCTGCAGATATTTGTCTTCAGATTTACCAAAACCATGTATTGCAAGGGCCTGCCTGATTGCATACAAATAGAAACTCTTAAGGTTTGACCTCCATATTATATGGTTTTGGTAAATCTGTAGACAAAAATCTGCAGAAAATCTAATAGTGTGTATAGGGCCTTACTCGCAAGATTTCAAAGCCGTGTTCAGTGTGGACAAGAGCTAAAAGGCCTTTTGACTCATTGGGGTTGATTTACTGAAACTGGCGAGTGAAAATTTGTTGTTGGGCAGATTAACCACTTTCCATCCCGCGTATAGACATATGACGGCCGCAAGGTGGCTCTCTCATTCTGGGCAGCCCTCATATGGGGGGCGCGCGTGCCCGCCACATCACTCGGGAGCAGATACGCGTGCCCGACAGCTGCGATGTCCGCCGGGCACCCGCGATTGCTTGTCACAGAGCAGGGACCTGGATCTGTGTGTGTGTAAACGCACATATCCACGACCTGTCAGGGGAGAGGAGACAGATCGTGTGTCCCTTGTATATAGGGACACCGATCGGTCATCTCCCCCAGTTAGTCCCCTCACCCCACAGTTAGAATCACTCCCTAGGTAACACATTTAACCCCTTGATCGCCCCCTAGTGTTAACTCCTTCCCTGCCAGTGACATTTTTACAGTAATCAGTGCATTTTTATAGCTCTGATCGCTGTATAATTGTCAATGGTCCCAAAAAATGTGTCCAATTTGTCCGCCACAATATCACAGTCCTGATAAAAATCGCAGATCGCCGCCATTACTAGTAAAAAAAAATAATAATAAAAATGCCATAAATCTTTCCTCTATTTTGTAGGCACTATAACTTTTGCGCAAACCAATGAATATACGCTTATTGCTTTTTTTTTTTTTTTTTTACCAAAAATATGTAGAATACATATCGTCCTAAACTGAGGAAGAAATTTGTGTTATTTTTTTTTTGTTTTTTGTTTTTTAAATTGGGATTTTTATTATAGCAAAAAGTAAAAAATATTATTATTATTTTTTTTTTTTTTAATTGTCGCTCCTTCTTTTTTTTTTTTTTTTACAGCACAAAAAATAAAGGCTGCAGAGGTGATCAAATACCACCAAAATAAATCTCTATTTGTGGGGGGGGGGAAATGATTAAAATTTTATATGGGTACAGTGTTGCATGTCCACACAATTGTCATTCAAAATGTTGCAGCGCTGAAAGCTGAAAATTGGTCTGGGCAGGAAGGGGGTGAAAATTCCCTGTATTGAAGTGGTTAAAAAACACAAATCGGTGCAAAAACGCACTACATGCTTTTCTGCAGCTTCTCCATTGCAGTCTTAGGAACCAAAAAAGCAACAAAAAAAAGCCCTGACCCTTTCCAAAAATGCAGCGGCCGTAAAAAGCATAGATGTGAACGTGTCCCATAGGAAACCATGTTAAATGGACTGTAGTGCGTTTCTGCAAAAAGCACCAAAAAACGCATCGGCGTAAACCAGGCCTAAAACTGGAAAGTTCAAAATCTGGTGCAGCTGTACATGGTAGCCAATCAGCTTTTATCTTTTAGTTTGTTCAATTAGGATTTGGCAAAAATAACCTGGAAGCTGATTGGTTTCTATTCTATTCTATTTGAGTCATGTTACAAGAGGCTGCAGTCCCTTTAGTCACGTTAATCAGCCTGTTTAAAGTGATTGTAAATGATCACCTTGTAAAAGGGGGGGGGGTGCAGCAGTACACTGAGCTTCCCTGTGAATGGCTGCCCAGCAGGGGTGTGTCAAAACAATCATTGGAGGAAAGTACACTGAGTTCTCAGCATAGCTATAGAACTGACCATTGTGTGTTCTGCTTAGTGTGGTCAGTTTTTAATAGGAAAGCAAGGGGACAAGCAGGAACACCAGGGATTTCACACAAAGGAAGCAATACAAAGAGAACAGGATACTTTCTCATACAAGTACATGGCACAGCAGCCACGTATCAGGAATATGAAATTTTGGGGCAACAAACGCTTTAATCTATCTGTATAGATTAAATGTAAAACTCAGATTAAAGGATAGCAGCGATTTTATAAAATATTAGCTTTATTGCTTGCCTTTGTTCTGCCCATGGCATGTATAATTGCCTCGGTATGTATATATTTGTTCAGTCATACCTGACTCTTGGCAGTTCTATGATCCAGCACTCTGGGCACCATATCTGATACACTTGAAGGGATTTTCCATAGAATTTTCCTGACAATTTTTTTACCGGGCAGGTCACCAGGTCTCAACCCAGCCCAACTGCTCGGCATGGGACTGGCCTGCAGAATGTGATAAGACGTGCATAGCCACACATATACAAGGACCAATTTAGACAGGAGCCAAATCACCTACCAGTAGGTCTTTGGAGTGTGGGAGGAAACTGGAGTACTCAGAGGAAACCCATGCGAACACAGGGAGAACATGCAAACTTCTATCCTGGCCACGATTTAAGCCACAATCTTGTATTGCAAGACACAAGTACTAACCACTAAGCCAGCGTGCCACCCACAGTTGCCATTACAGACCTTCATTCAAATTAGTGGGTAACTATGTCCAAGTGTTGCTGTCTACATTGGGCTGGTTTGCACTTATATAAGCTGGCTGGCTGTGGAGTACTGCACATTGTCCCAGTAGGCCCTCTTGGGGAAGCTCTCAACTTGCAAGCTAGTTTTTTATTTAAAGCAGACCAAAACTGTAAACTTACCCAGGCTAGAGGAAGGCAAGCTAGGGATGCCTGCCGGGTACTTTGGTTCCATGGTAAGACAGATTACCCATAACAGGTCTGTATTGAGTTGGCTAATGCTAACCTAGCCTTCCTTTGCTTTAATTCAGAAGACCGCTGTCCTCGGTGCCTCAGCATACTGTCATTGTGGCTCCAGGAACCTGCACCCCTTCATCCCGGGCTATCTAATAAAGTACATTCCCTGTATGGAATTAGCAGTTCACTATGTTACTTATTTACTGGAGCTGCCCAGTTATAAGCCAGCCAACATTATGGAAAGCACAGCAAGCAAATTTAAGCAATCAGAATGTATCTTTATTGATAAAACTAAAACCCAATTGGTGTCCATGAGTTACCAACCTCCACACATCCTTAGTCCTCTTTGCCCTGCTCTGGTAATGGAAACATAGCACAACGGTATAGTGGTTAGTACTTCTGACTTGAAGCACTGGGGTCTGTTAGGGTAACAGTCAGAACACTAGCTGCATGGAGTTTGCAGGTCTCCCTGTGCTTGTATTGGTTTCCTCTGGCAGTGCTCCAAAGACATGCTGGTAGGTTCATTAACTCCTGTCTAAAGTTGTCCCTAGTATGATATTCTACTGTGTATGTGGCTTTTTATTTTATATAACTTCTTTATTTAGAGTCAACAGTTATCATAGTACTTTACAAAATAAAGGGAGACAGTACAGTTGCCATACAGGTCAAGACAAGACTCTTAGGCGAATCCTGCTTATGGGAGCTTACAATCTAAACGGGAGAGGTGTCTTATACTCTTCACTGCCGGACTATGGCAAGCCACGGTCAATGGAAATATGGAAATTCAGCGTTTATTATTGCATAGGTGTTCGATTTTTCTGCAGATTCAAAGATTGTTCATCTTTGTTGACAAGCAGATCTTCATAGTGTTGTGTTTCCCAAAGGATGCATTGTTTCTAGTGATGTCTAGGCTTGGCTGTTATTTTACCCCAGGACACAGAGGCCAGGCTGCCCGTCATTGGCTGCTCTGTGTGAGCAGCTGTCAGATTTCTCTCTCATGTCCTCTGTAAGCGAGGCTTGTTAAATGCCATGACAAACAGCCGAGTGGATTACAGTTGGGCAGTAGCATATGATTCATGCTGCCCACATTAATATATTCCATTTAGTCACTCTACAGTGGCCACAGTACAGACAGGCATCTAATGGCCTGAACCAATATGTATAATAATTGTTCCTGCTAGATCGTTAGGAACAGGTGGAATTTTTGAGGCACAGAGCACCCTATGCAGCAGGTATGTTACTAGTTTTCTTGTAAACCTTAACAAAATTTAAAAGGCAGATCCATTTGTGAGAATTCTGTATACTACAATGCATAAAAAAATCCCTTCTCTCTCTCTCTCTCTCTCTCTCATTGAATAATGAGATGGATTTAGTGTGGTTGTCCCTAGGCAATGTAACAATCTGTCCCATTTGGCACACATTGGAAGGCACAGTCCTGCACCTGTCATGTGATTACTGGAGGACTACAGGGTCCATTGTATGTTTTATGTCATTATAGGGAGTATTAATAAATATTTAGGTCATATGCAATGTCCTACTGAATCTTTAGCCCGCACATCCAAGTGAAGAAGGCTGTCTTCCAGCGCCATAAGAATTCCCATGTATGGTGCCTATTAGTATTTATTTATTTTAATTATTTGTACACAACAGAGTGTATGGTTCTACAATACATAGTTATATTATGGTAGTTTCAGAGGGGAGTACTAGGATACAAAAGTTAGCTGGACAAAAGACCAGTGGCTTTTTAATGCAGTATAATAGAAAAGCAGTCACAGGAATGTTTTGTAGGTATAATAAAGTGTCAACATTGGGATGGAAAGCTCAAAGTGGAGCTCCATAGTCTCTTGTTTTTTGTTTTTTTTTTCCTTACTTAGAAATGGAGGCCAAAGGGAAGTGGGGAGGATGGGGTACTAAATGGGAGGGAGGGAATAAAGTCAAAAGAGAAGGGTAGACAAATTTAGAGAGAGTACATAGATGCGGAAAAGGTAAATTGGGTGTATAAATCAGGCCTTGTCTACTGACCCAGAGAATGATGTGTAAAGATACTTTTTTTTTTTTTTTTTTGTATTCGGATGAGAATTAAACTGTAGCCAATAGAGCCATTTCTTTCATATTTTTGTTGCCGTCTATGAGAGTAAGATCTTCCAGTCTAAAAATATCCTGACCACTGTGACCCAGTAGCCAACCCAAGGGAGGGCAGTTTCTTTCCATATGGCTGGGATGGAAACTCCGACAGCATTTAGCAGATGGATCAACTGAGAGTGTGTTTTGTTTTATATTGCTTTCTGGTAAGGAAGATAAGGTGGAATAGACAGGTTGCTTTACAGAATACTTTTTTAATCTCAAAGGGAAATTGTTACGACAAAGACAACATCACAACAATAGACTGAACTAGATGCAAAAACGCAACAAAATTACCAATAACAACCATTAACACCACATAACAAAATTTAAAACTACACTACAAATAAAACCTCCATACAATTAAAATACAAAATAGAATAAATAACATAGATAAAATAAAATAACAGACAAACTATGAAATACAAATAATACACCACTTTCTCTAACGCCACCCCAGATAATAACCAACACAATACCAACATACTATAAAAAGATATATTGAGAATATAGACGTCTACGCTCCCGTAGACGTCCTAACGACGAAACGCGTAGGGCGTGGCCTAATTTGTGCTTCCCAAACATCACATCCTGTACCAGCGCTGAAGAATATTTGTGACGATTTTGACGTTTTTACCATTTCGCTTGATTTTCACTGTAAAAATGTGAGTACCCTTCCTTTTTGTGTAATAAAATCTTTAATAAGCAATTTTACGCTATGGGCACTCCCTCCCTCTCTCTTTACATATGATATACCACGATCCTGAGCCCGCCAGCGATCGCTGTACAGTGGCGCAAAAACTGTAACTGCCTACTACCCCCGCAGGGGTGAAGTGATCTGGTGAGTGGCTGCACTTTCAGAGCAAGGAGATATTATAAGTGAAGGATTATTATCACAGCACCAGCAATTGCACAAGAGACACACCAAAGGAACTTTTTTGAAGCACGTTTGCACTTTACCTTGTCATTGCTGTTTTTTGAATTACACCAGCACGTTTGCACTGCATCTCGTCATTGCCTATTTTTCCTCAGGAGTAGATCTCCCACACCTCCCCCTCCCCCCCCCCCCCCCTTTCCCCATTTCACTCCCCCTCCCCCCCTTCCCCCCCCCCCCTCCTTTAGTAATACCACGTATTTAAGTTATGTTTATGTATCACCTATGATTGTACCACATTGTAGCAGATTACTCATTTGACACATGCACGGTATACTTAGGAATTTATATATTTTCAATTTGTACTTACTATTTAATATTTGCCATATGCACGGTGCACTTAGGAACCTATATTTGTATTTGTAATCTAGCAACCTACACGTAGGTAAGAAACTAAATAGGAACAGCGCCAAAACCCTTCTATCATTCTCAATATATCTCAGCTGTCCCCATATAGGGTGACTGCTTGTTGGGAGGCAGCAGTTCCAAACTTCACCAAATAAGCCTTTACCTCCACTGCGCGGGTTTACCATCCCTATACTATAAAAAGAACACAAAATCCTGATCATAAACCAGAATTAAATCTTCACCTCCAGCCCTCACAGAAAATAATTATAAATCTTGATCACCACAGGCAAAAATTATTTCCTGTGGTGCATTGTGGGTGTAACAATATGTCACTAATGGTACTCTGCAGACTGACCAGTATTGTGGAGTAGGTGGGAGGAATTGTCCAAGATAGAATGTAACTTGAACAACATTCTCCTCTCCAACACTGTTGTAGAACACTTCAACTCCAGTCCAACAACCTCACTGGCCTTGAGAATAAGTTTGTTGAGTCTGTTGGTGTCGGACCCCCTAAGCCTGCTTCCCTAGCATGTGACTGCATACATGAGAGCGCTGGCCACCACAGACCCATAAAACATCTTCAGCATCGTCTGGCAGATGGTAAAGGACCTCAGTCTCCTCAAAAAGTAGAGGTGGCTCTGGCCCCTCCTAAAGAGCACCTCTCTGTTCTTGCTCCAGTCCAGCTTATTTATCTATGTGCACCCCCCAGATACTTGTAACTCTCTACTACCTCCACAACCACTCCTCTGATAGAGATTGGGATCACTGGCTGCTTTCTCTTTCTGAAATTTACAACCAGCTCCTTTGTCTTTGTCACATTTAGATACTGGTAAGAAAGCTAAGGTGAATAAGACCGGTTGCTTTTTGGTAAGGAAGCTAAGATGGAGAAGACAGGTTGCTTTTTGGTAAGGAAAATGGCATATGATTGGAAAATGGAAATCAGCAGAGCTTCCCCTCATTTTACTAAGCTCTGGAGCAACTGCACTTGAAAAGTGCACAGTCTATTTTCCTTTAGTAAATCACATGGAGTACTGAACCTCCTGATTTCTCAGATCTCCAGGAGTTTGGAGTGACCTAAGGAGACCTCTGGTGTACTCTTGTAGGGACCCTATACCATCTGGCCAAACATTTGCATCCAGTTTACTGTAGTCTAGAAATATATGATCTATGAGCCAATTGCAGTATATACAGTAATCCCATTGTTCTGTGGAAAGTTGTTGACCAAGGTTGTCTTCCCATTTGTGCAAAAAAAGGAGGTGAACAGTCATCTGGTGGAATGGTGTAAGAGGCTAAGAAGGCATGTTTAAGGAGACTCTGGTCCCTCCAGATAATGTCACCATGTGGTGAGTGGTGGAAAAGCCAACCATAGGGACTTCAGAGAACTTATAAAGTGTCTGGTTTGCATTGATTTTCAGTACAAGAGAGCAGAGTCCATCATTGTTTGTATTTTTGCCACCAACTGCCAACCACCTTGGGAGAGTAGGTGTAGTAATTTGAAGGTACCGTCTATGGTGCATATTTAAGCAAAAAAACAACAACAACAAAAACACACCTGTCAGTGGTACAAATCCCTCATCACTCTATCCAAATCTAAAAAAAACAAGAAAACTTTTATTTTTTATTTTTTATAGATTTGGATAGTGATGAGGGATTTGGACCACTGACAGGTGTGGGTTTTTTTTTTTTTTGCTGTCTTTGTCCCAACTTTGAGAGATTCACTTGAGGCCTCTTTCACATGTATTTAGTGAATGGGCTGTGTGTTAATGCAGCTTGAGCGCCAGGTGCTGCATGCTCCTGGTGTATGGGGACACAATAGCTGTACAGACGCTCATCTCAATTTGACAGGCGTGCAGGTAAGCTTACGCTGTCTGTGCTCAGGGCCCCTCACTCACACGCCTGTCAAATTGGGACGAGCAGTTGTGTCTGTGCAACCTCTGCTTCCCTATAAACGTATATGGGCATTCTAGACTATGACCCTATTCAAGTTTATGGTGACTCACTGCATAGATGCAGTTTACCACATGGGACTGGTGGGGGGGCAGTTTTTTGTTTTTTTTTCAAATCACAGTTCCAGGAGGCAAGGGTCAGTTCCTAAATATATTAAAAAAATACAACAGTTCAGCCTTGCTGCATCCTCAATGCATGTGTTACATTAAAGCGGTATTCAACTCAAAGGCAAACATTTTATTATGCAGCTCACCAATTTAAAGATGTTATGGCTTCATTAGTTTTCTTTTTTAAGATTTCTTTCCCTTATTCTCATCTGTTGATCCAGCCAGTAAGTCTGTTTTTTTTTTAGCAGAACAAACAAATGTAGTATTTAGTGCAGGGGTCTCAAACTGGCGGCCCTCCAGCTGTTGCAAAACTACAAGTCCTATGAGGCATTGCAAGGCTGACAGTTACAAGTATGACTCCCACAGGCAGAGGCATGATGGAACTTGTAGTTTCGCAACAGCGGGAGGGCCGCCAGATTGAGACACCTAATTTAGATTTTTGCTACAAAAGTTTTACCACTGACCGGTGCTTACGATGATGATCAATTTTTTTATTTCTATATAAAACCTTTATCCGAAAAGAAACTGTTTCTGTAACTGCAGTGTAAGCTGGAGTTTGGCTTCAATTTGTTAGCGTATCCAAATCCGCTAATAGGATCTGGGCGTTTTGGTTGATCATAAGCTCAATAATAGCATGCAATGCCGAGCTGCAGTTTCCAAAGCAAGCAAAGTCCTTTCTTGTATACAGAGAGGTATGGACTCCAGAGAGATATAATTTCCCCCCCTGTACAAATCATTAGTAAGACCTCATCTGGAATATGCAGTTCAGTTTTGGGCACCAGTTCTCAGAATATCGGGAAACTGGAGAAAGTGCAGAGAAGGGCAACCAAACTGATAAGAGGCATGGAGGAGCTCAGCTATGAGGAAAGATTAGAGCAGGGGTAGGCATTCATAAAGAGGTGGAGATCTACCTGAACAACACAGAAGAAGTCAAAGATCACCGGGCACAGTGTCGCCTCCTCGTACCCTATTCAAACCTCTAATTGCAGCACTACAGGGACGCAAACATGTGCATTGCATTACAATCATGGGTTTAAATCAGGTGGTGAGAAGACAACATATCGCCTCCTAACCACCTATCAACACACACTCGGATCGCTTTTTAGAGGAGCAGCACTTGAATGAGCCCTTAGTTGCATTCAGCAGCGACACTTTAGGGTTCGTTCACACGTTAAGTTGGGGGTGATAAAACAGCAGGATATAATAGAAATATATGGCTAAGTGCAGCAAACCCACAGGAAAGCTGCAGGTACACTGCACTGCACCCATGGTGTGGGTAAACCACAGGAGATCAGTGTGAAAGCAGCCCTATACTATTATGTCCAGTGTATTGCTTCACACTGACCTGAAGATGTTTTTCTTTCCTGCTGTTGGCACCACTCTGGAGACAACTACCTGGCATAAGAGGTGGAGAGCAGTTGGTATCACTCCACATGGGACAGGAGCCGACACTACAGAGAAGGCATCAACATGTGTAGCTCTTGCTCCCTTCTACAGCTCTAACTTCACAAGTAATCCCTCTGCATTGAACTTTGTTTGATGCTTTGGAATGGCAGGTCAGAAAACCTAGACCGCGATCTACAGGTTGCTGACCCCCGTATTAGAGGAACTGAATGCATTCTCTCTTGAGAAGAGGAGATTAAGGGGGGATAAGATCAACATGTACAAATGCATAAGTGGACCGTATAGTGAACTTGGTGTTGAGTTATTCACGTAAGGTCATCACAGAGGACAAGGGGACGCTCTTTTTATGTCTAGAAGAAAAAAGATTTCATCCCCAAATGGGGAAAAAGCTTCTTCATAGTAAGAGCTGTAAAAATGTGGAATAGACTCCCTCCAGAGGTGGTTCTGACCAGCTCAGTAGATTGCTTTATAAAAAAGGCCTGGGTTCTTTCCTAGGTGTACATAATATTAACTGGGTACTAACATTTATTGCTAAAGTTGATCCAGGGAAAATTCGATTGCCTCTTGAGGGATCAGGAAGGAATTTTTTCCTCTGCTGTAGCAAATTGAAGCATGCTTTGCTGGGGGGTTTTGCGTCTTCCTCTGGATCAACTGTGGGTGAAGGATTGTGTATATGGGATTGTATGATATTGATTTTATTTTTGAATCTATTGGTTGAACTAGATGCACTTTGTGGCAGCTTCTTCTTCTTTTTTTTTTTTTCCAACCTGACTATGTAACCATGTAGTACATCCAACACTCCCCTCCCCAGAATAACAATGTAGATGACCAAGGGTGGCCCTGTGCTCCTTCATCCAGAGTGGGGGCTCTCTAATACAAGAGGTGTGTTACTGACATAATCACCAGCTGAAAACAGAGGGAGAGGAAAAAAAAAAAAAATAATACAGCCATCACATCTAAGGAATTGAAAGCTGTAATATATTATAATTTTGGTTTAAATACCGCTTTAAGGCAGCCCATTCCGTATGAATGGGGACCAATGCACCACAATTGATGAAAAAATGCACATGACCCTTTTTTCATATCATGCGTTGTGGTGCATAACGAGCAGGTGCTTTGCCATACATCAATGCATTGGGACATCATGCGTTAACGTGGGCGATTCAGTGAATGTTACCACAACGCATAAGTGTGAATGGGCCTTAACAAGGACATTCATGGCAGAATCACTAAAAATGTTATTAATAAAAGCTGCAGATTTCAAAAGATTTGTTGCAACTTTTGGAACTACATTAGGATGTTAGAGCTTATATATGCTTTTAGTGATTCGGTTTAGATTTATTTCAACAAATTCTCATTGATAATTTTGGTGGCTGTACCTATACTTTGTAGGTATGTAGCACCCAAGAGGTTAAATTTAAATTTCTGTTGCACAAGGGAATAATTATTTCTAATGAGCAGAAAGAACAAGGAGCTCCCAAACATTAGACCGCCTGCCAAGATGCCACGAAATTCCCTCGGCTCTACTATCAAGGCTTTGCATACATTCCCTTAGACTGACAACTCTGTACACCTAGCTGGCTTGTTTGTATCTCAAAGCAGTGCAATATCAATATAGCTGTTCATTTAGTGTTTGACGCTAACCATACCCATATACATAAGATCATCAGCAATCCACAAATGATTCCTTGAGTGAATGATTGTTCGGATGTCCACATACCAGACAATGTATGTAGATTGTTACCCAACGTTGCTGTACACAGTGAAATCGATCAAAGGAAAGAAAGCGAGTAAGGCCAGCCATAGACGGAGCAAATTTCTTTCCTGCATTCACAGGGGCTCCATTTCCCTCATCTACACAGTCAGTGTTGATGGGGGAATCCCTCCCATGGAGCCATTGTGTTCTACCAGCCCAGGGCCGTGATTATTGCTAGCAGCTATAACAGCCGCTAGCGATAATCGCATGTAAAATCCAGTAGGCTGGTTGAACCC
The DNA here is from genome assembly GCA_037952925.1 of Lithobates clamitans. Classification (NCBI taxonomy): domain Eukaryota; kingdom Metazoa; phylum Chordata; class Amphibia; order Anura; family Ranidae; genus Lithobates; species Lithobates clamitans. The sequence continues at coordinate 9,297,598 of JBBGZY010000053.1, read as the reverse complement.
AAGTTGATCAATCAACTTTTCATTCAGCCCATACATGGTTCGAATCTCGAAAGGGTTCCTGCTGAACTGGCCGAGATTCGAACAGTCTATGGCTGGCTTAACATGACAGATAAATCTGACAAGAAAAAATTGCAGAAAAATGAAATAAATTGTATGGTTACACCGTTTTTGTTTATTGATTGCCTTAAAGTATATTTTTAGCCCAAACTTTTTCTCTTCAAACTAGTTTTAGATGCAATGTGGAAGGGTTAGGACCCCTCTCAGGCTTTCATTGCTGTTGCAGAAGTCACCAGGAGTCACTGGTATTTTAAAGCGGAATTCCATCCAAAAGTGGAAATTCTGCTTTAAGGACTCCTGATATGCAACATTTGTCATGTCATTTTCTTTGGGGGGGGGGACCAGGTACTTTGTTTTGACAGGTTGCAAGCTCCCACTTCCGCTCATGGCGCAGAGCGGAATTTCTCCTCTCCCCCTCCCTTCCTGCAATCTTCTGGGACACATCACAGGTCCCTGAAGATTGCCCAGACATTAGAACTAAGCCGCAAGCTGTCACAGCCGGGTGCCCACACTTGCCCTGCCACTGAGAAGGAGAGAAGCGAGGCTTGGGGCGGCCACATCGATGGACCGTGGGACAGGAGTGTCTGTTTATTAAAAGTCAGCAGCTACACTTTTAATAAACACAGAAATGGGTGGAACTCCACTTTAAGTGGTGGTAGATCCAAAATTGTTGTCACCGTAACAAATTGAAAAGGAAATCTGACACTAGTTTCTGGTGACAAGTTGCGTCTACAGTCGCATCTCCATCCTCCTCTCCTCCTGGCCATTCACAAAACACATAAATCCAGATTCCATTTTGTGAATAGCCAAGAGGAGAGGAGGATGGAGATGCGCCCATTGCATTGGGGTCCATGAGACCTGCAGTGCTTACATCTGAGTGGATAGGGAAGTACAACAGGATCAGAACTCCTTTCCCCCCCCCCCACCCCCCTGCATATAAAAGAACAAATTCTGTAGAATAAAGCCATTATGATTGGGGTGGGGGTTTCTTTTCTGCCTGGACAATGTATAACTACTGTAATACTGTTAGGTTTTTGCGCCCGTAATTGGGCTTTAAATAACATATTACGCAGTGACACTCCAATCCACTTCTTGTCAGATGCCTCGAGTATAATCTAACAGCCAAATGGCATGAATTAGGCAGATAATTCTTAAATGCAGCAAAGTTGTCTGCATATTGCTTTATAATGATTGGTAGTTGACTGCGACTATGTAAGGATATCTTGGGTATGTATTTTGTATTCCATGCTTGAAAAAGAGCATTTTTAGTAGCTCAAAACATCTCATGGATGATTACGCACATTAACTTGTTGCTACTTGCTTTTCACAGTAGTAAATAGTTACATGTGCTGAATATTGTGGTATATAAGTCCTCTACATTATACATTACAATACTGGCAATGAAGAAATTTTTTTTTTTCTTTACTCATTTATACTAATCTATACGCTTACATAACTATACTCCACATAATTAAGGTCTTTACATGCAGTTTCTGGCCTCTTGCACACGACCATCACAAGTTCCTTAGTAAACATCAGTAAATTATGATGACCATGTGCAAGGGGCCTTAAAGGAAAAGTCCAGCTTGAGCTCGTTTGGCTGGGCTTCTCCTATGAGTCACAGGAGTGCAATTCGTTTTGCACTCCTGTGACCTGTTTTCAGCAGAGCGGACTGAAGTCCACTATCTGCTGACGTCACATGAATCAGTCCAAGCACGGCGTCATCACGACAAAGTCTGGATCCGCCAGGTGCCTGGACTGATGCCCATCTCAGCCTCTCAGCGAGCCGCTGAGAGCTTGAGACGGCCGCTCCCCGCTTCTCCACAGCCACAGCTCAGCACTCCGGTGAGCGCTGGGGGGGGGGGGCCACAGCGGAGAGCTGTGAGAACAAAGCCATCAGCGGTGTTCGATCGCTTGGTTCTCAGTGCAGAGGCGGCGGGGGACGGATGGAACTTCGGACCCGTGCTAGGTAGCCACCGAGGTATATCTGAAACTGCAAAAAAAAAACAAAAACATACATCTCTTTTAAATTAAAAATAAACCCCTTTTTGTGAGGGGGTTTAGCAGGAACTGGCTGAATTTCGATCCATCTACAACTCCTGGCAAAAATGATGGAATCACAAGTCCCTGAGGATGTTCCTTCAGTTGTTTATTGTTGTAGAAAAAAAGCAGATCACAGACATGGCCAAAAACTAAAGGCATTTCAAATGGCAACTTTCTGTCTTTAAGAAACACTAAAAGAAATCAAGAAAAATAATTGTGGTGGCCAGTAACAGTTAGATTTATAGAACAAGCACAGGGAATAAATTATGGAATCACTCAACTCTGAGGAAAAAATTATGGAATCATGAAAAACAAACAAACAAAATAACACTCCAACACATCAGTCCAAAAAAAATAAATAAATAAAAAAACACTAAAAGAAATCAAGAAAAATAATTGTGGTGGCCAGTAACAGTTAGATTTATAGAACAAGCACAGGGAATTAATTATGGAATCACTCAATTCTGAGGAAAAAAATATGGAATCACCCTGTAAATTTTCATTACAAACACTAACACCTGCATTAGATTAAATCTGCTTGTTAGTATGTAGGTAAAAAGGAGTGATCACACCTTGGAGAGCTGTTGCAACAAGTGGACTGACATGAAGCATGGCTCCAACACCAGAGATGTCAATTGAAAAAAAGGAGAGTATTATCAAACTCCTTAAAGAGGGTAAATCATCACGCAGTGCTGCACAAGATGTTGGTTGTTCACAGTCGGCTGTGTCTAAAACATGGACAACATACGAACACTATGGGAAGGTGGTAAAAGGCAAGCATACTGGTAGACCAAGGAAGACATCAAAGTGTCAAGACAGAAAACTTAAAGTAATATGCCTTGAAAACAGAAAATATACAACAAAACAAATGAACAAATGGGAGGAAACTGGAGTCAACATCTGTGACCGAACTGTAAGAAACCGCCTAAAGGAAATGGGATTTACATACAGCAAAGCTAAAAGAAAGCCATCTCTAATAGGGCGTACACGCGGTCGGACTTTGTTCGGACATTCCGACAACAAAATCCTAGGATTTTTTCCGACGGATGTTGGCTCAAACTTGTTTTGTCTACACACGGTCGCACAAAGTTGTCGGAAAATCCGATCGTTCTAAACGCGGTGACGTAAAACACGTACGTCGGGACTATAAACGGGGCAGTGGCCAATAGTTTTCATCTCTTTATTTATTCTGAGCATGCGTGGCACTTTGTCCGTCAGATTTGTGTACACACGATCGGAATTTCCGACAACAGATTTTGTTGTCGGAAAATGTTATCTCCTGCTCTCCAACTTTGTGTGTCGGAAAAGCCGATGGAAAATGTCCGATGGAGCCCACACACGGTCGGAATTTCGGACAATACGCTCCAATCGGACATTTTCCATCGGAAAATCCGACCATGTGTACGGGGCATAACACCTAAACACCAAAAAACAAGGTTTCAATGGGCTAAGGAAAGGCAATCGTGGACTGTGGATGATTGGATGAAAGTCATATTCAGTGATGAATCTCGAATCTGCATTGGGCAAGGTGATGATGCTGGAAATTTTGTTTGGTGCCGTTCCAATGAGATTTATGCAGACGACTGTCTGAAGAAAACATGCAAATTTCCACAGTCAATTATGATATGGGGCTGCATGTCAGGTAAAGGCACTGGGGAGATGGCTGTCATTAAATCTTCAATAAATGCACAGATTTACATTAAAATTTTGGACACTTTTCTTATCCCATCTATTGAAAGGATGTTTGGGGATGATGAAATCATTTATCAAGATGATAATGCATCTTGCCATAGAGCAAAAACTGTGAAAAAATTCCTTGAAGAAAGACACATAAGGTCAATGTCATGGCCTGCAAACAGTCCGGATCTCAATCCAATTGAAAATCTGTGGTGGAAGTTAAAGAAAATGGTCCATGACAAGGCTCCAACCTGCAAAGATGATTTGGCAACAGCAATTAGAGAAGGCTGGAGCCAGATTGATGAAGAGTACTGTTTATCACTCATTAAGTCAATGCCTCAGAGACTGCAAGCAGTTATAAAAGCGTTGGTGCAACAAAGTACTAGTGATGTGTTGGAATGTTATTTTGTTTGTTTTTCATGATTCCATAATTTTTTCCTCAGAGTTGAGTGATTCCATAATTTATTCCCTGTGCTTGTTCTATAAATCTTATGCCCCGTACACACGGTCGGATTTTCCGACGGAAAATGTGTGATAGGACCCTGTTGTCGGAAATTCCGACCGTGTGTGGGCTCCATCACACATTTTTCATCGGATTTTCCGACACACAAAGTTTGAGAGCAGGATATAAAATTTTCCGACAACAAAATCCGTTGTCGGAAATTCCGATCGTGTGTACACAAATCCGACGGACAAAGTGCCACGCATGTTCAGAATAAATAAAAAGAAGAAAGCTATTGGCCACTGCCCCGTTTATAATCCCGACGTACGTGTTTTACGTCACTGCGTTTAGAATGATCGGATTTTCCGACAACTTTGTGTGACCGTGTGTATGCAAGACAAGTTTGAGCCAACATCCGTCGGAAAAAATCCTAGGATTTTGATGTCGGAATGTCCGAACAAAGTCCAACTGTGTGTACGGGGCATTAGTGTTACTGGCCACCACAATTATTTTTCTTGCTTTATTTTAGTGTTTCTTAAAGCCAGAAAGTTGCCATTTGAAATGCCTTTAGTTTTTGGCCATGTCTGTGATCTGCTTTTTTTCTACACCAATAAACAACTGAAGGAACATCCTCAGGGACTGCTGAGTCCATCATTTTTGCCAGGGGTTGTATGGCTGTTCCTGGTCATGAGAAGTTGATCTATCAATTGACTTCTCATGAACGGTCCTGCTAGGAAATTTCCATCCGATCAGTGCTTGCAGCCTATCGGCTGCAACACTGATCAGTGTACAGCCGTGGCCAAAAGTTTTGCGAATGAGACAAACATTAATTTTTACAAAGTCTGCTGCCTCAGTATTTGATGGTAATTTTCATATACTCAAAAATGTTATAAAGAGTGATCAGATGTATTGCAATTGCAAAGTCCCTCTTTGCCATGAAAATTAACTTCATCTCATAAAAAACATTTCCACTGCATTTGTGAAGAAGGCTTCAGGGCACCCAAGAAAGTCCAGCAAGCGCCAGAACCGTGTCCTGCAGTTGATTTAGCTGTGGGATCGGGGGCATCCAGAAAAAACCTTGTCCAGAGAAGAAAAGGTGAGCGCTACCATCAGTCCTGTGTCATGCCAACAGTAAAGCATCCTGAGACCATTCATGTGTGGGGTTGCTTCTCAGCCAAGGGAGTGGGCTCACTCACAATTTTGCCTTAAAACACAGCCATAAATAAAGAATGGTACAAAAACATCCTCCGAGAGCAACTTCTCCCAACCATCCAAGAACACTTTTGTGATGAACAATGCCTTTTCCAGCATGGTGGAGCACCTTGCCATAAGGCAAAAGTGTTAACTAAGTGGCTTGGGGAAAAAAAACTCAATTTTGGGTCCATGGCCAGGAAACTCCCCTGACCCTAATCCCATTAAAAGCTTTGGTCAATCCTCAAGAGGCGAGTCAACAAAAAAAAAAAAAACACAAATTCTGACAAACTCCAAGTATTGATTATGCAAAAATGGACTGCTATCAGTCCAGATGTGGCTCAGAAGTTGACTGCATGCCAGGGTGAATTGCAAAAGTCTTGAAAAAGAAGGATCAACACTGCAGGTATTGACTCAGTGCATAAACATATGTAATTGTCAATAAGAGCCTTTGACACTTATGAAATGCTTGTAATTATACTTCAGTATACCATAGTAACATCTGACAAAAAGATCTAAAAACACTGAAGCAGCAGAGTTTGTGAAAATTTATATTTGGTGTTTTTCTCAAAACTTTTAGCCACGACTGTATTCTGATGGCGGGGGAGTCCTGCTTTCAGAATACAATGGCATAGGGCAGGGATATGCAGTTAGCGGACCTCCAGCTGTTTGCAGAACTACAAGTCTCATGAGGCATAGCAAGACTCTGACAGCCACAACAATGACACCCAGAGGCAAAGGCATGATGGGACTTGTAGTTTTGCAACAGCTGGAGGTCCGCTAAGTGCATATCTCTGGCATAGGGGGAGGATTCTTGCATCCAAATCGAATGTATGGGAAGCGGGTCAGTTTTTCTCATTCAACCCATTGGCTGAACGAAAAAAAGAAAAACGGAAACATGTGTGGCCAGCTTAAGTCTAACTATTCTTAAAATGTTTGCTACCCCCCCTCCTAACTAGCTTAACTTGTATAAAAAAGATCTGTGTACATACCTAATTTAATCGGCTCCGGTCTGGTCATGTGATCCAGCAGCTTCAGCTTCCTTGTGTCAGTGAGTGGCTGCTGCAGGAGAAAGGAGGGAGTTCCTGCAACAGCTGGGACATGGGAACCTATGGGTGACATAATTTTCTCCCAGAATTCACAGCTGTTTGTGCGACCTGTGTTCTGCAGTTAGGGCAGCCCATTTATTTCAATGGGCTACCCTACCCGCAGAAACATGGATTAAAGAAGTCTTGAAGCCTTTTTTTCAAATCACGTTGCATGGAATCACATGGTGCTACAGTATTATGTGGTTTCACTCGCACATAAAAATATAGGTATTTTGCCATTAGAACGTAATGCCACCCCGGCGTGTCTGCTAAAGAGCAGCGCATTTTGCCTGTCGGTTGGGATTGCACGTGATTTTGTGAGCATTTCCGACCCGCAGAAGTGTGAACCTACTTACACAGTGCTGCAGGATTATGTGGTCACAGTAGATTGAAGTTGGGTAAATACACTTTTTTTTTTTTATATGCAGGATAGGTAGGGGGAGGGAACATTTTTAAGAATTGGTAATAGTTAGGCTTTTCTTCTGCTATAAAGCAGTAGTAACGTAAGAAGAAAAAAACTTTTCCCTTGCAAGGCAATATCGTAATGTGTTAGTATGCATCACATACCAGCTCATTATGAAAGACTTGCCTTAAAACGTAGCCCTCCATTGGCGCTCTATCACCACTGCAGAGGCTTCCATCTTCACCCGGTCTTCCTCTCTGGTTGCGGAACTCCGGCCTTCTGACTGGCAGAGCCGCAAAGACGTCACTCCTATGCTTGCGCGCTGGAGCCGCAGCGCACCACTTTGAAGAAATGGCACAGGTATGCCATTCCTGCAGGTACGTCACCAGCAGCTGCTCGCTAGAATATCTTTTAAATGGTGTACGTTTATGAGGTATTCATTTTACCTACAGGTAAGCCTTTTTATAAGCTATAATAAGCAATAAAAACGAGTTTACTACCACTTTAAGAGCAATGTTAAAGTGATTGTAAAGTCCCCTTTTAAAAAAAAATAAAATAACAAACCTGTTCTACTTACCACCTCTGTACAGTTGGTTTTACAGAGGGCAGCCCAGATCCTCCTCTTCTCGGTTCCCTCTTTGTTGCTCCTGGCCCCTCCCTTCTGTCGAGTGCCCCCACAGCAAGCAGCTTGCTCTTGGGGCACCCAAGCCAAGCTGCAGCTCCCTGAGTCCATTCAGACACGGAGCTGCCGTTCTGCCCCGCCTCCTCTCTCCCCTGATTGGCTAACTGACTTTGGCAGCCACAGGAGCCAATGGCGCCGCTGCTGTGTCTCAGCCGCTCAGGAGGGAGAGTCCCGAACGGCCGAGGAATTCATAGACCTCGCTTGACAGATAGGGGGCTCAGGTAAGTATTAGGGGGTGCTGGGGCGGCTGCTACACACAGAAGGCTTTTTATCCTAATGCATAGAATGCATTAAGATAAAAAAAAAGAAAATCCTTCTGCCTTTACAACTTCTTTAATTCTAATGTTTTGGCCAACCTTGCCATATGCCTGGTTATGCTTCTTCCGAAGCAGAAACCGTTAACGGCCCAAATGAATGCTGGAACTTGTTTCCCATTCATTGGGTGAAAAAAATGCAATGCAGTGGTGACCAGTCATTTACATTCATTTATAGAAATAGCAGAGTAGTGTTCTAGGACAGCAGAACAATTCGGCGTTCATCCATGAGCTCAGGAAGTGGGTGGCAGATGGCCAGGACTTCATATAACAAAGCAATGGATGGGTTCAGGCAAATTCTACCTTGAAGAATGTTCTAATGGTTACACTGCAGCCTTTGAATTTATAAGTATTCTTTTTTGTTTTGCCTTTTACTTTGCTATGTTCTTATGCAAATATTATAATTACCTTATTACATACTCTATGCCATATATGCATGTTTTCCTGATTTATGTAATAATTCAGGGTATTTAGAATTATATTTAAAAGGTTATAGCTGATCTGTTGTGTTGCATTTACAAATCCAATATTACTTTGACATAAAAGTTTATTTTTTTTTTTTTTTTCATTTTGGAAAGGATGGGAAGAATTATAGAATTATAACCCCTATCCAGAGCTCCATTGGAGAGCTGTCCCCTCGCTTACAGCCACAATGACAATGTGGCTACAGCAGAGGCCCAGGGGGGTGGGGGGGGGGGGGGTTGGGCTTCTCCAACTTCTCTAACAAAAAATAGATATTAGCTGCTTTAAAAAGTACATTTGGGGGTGTATTTATATAAAAAAAAAACTTAGCGTAGTTTATTCTCCGTCAAAACTGCACATACATTGTGTGAATGCAGAAAAATCAAATGTTCACAAGCTATGTTCTCGGCAGTTTGAATGTGGAACATACCGTATTATGGCCACTAGATGGCGTTGGGGAGCATACTTTCCTTTTAAAAGCCAGTGCAATCTAGTGCCAATAATGCTGTATTTTCCCTATTCACACATTCAGTGGGCAGAGATTATTGCCTGAAAACAATAGTTTTTTGCCCCATCTGCACATAACAAATTTATATGCAGTTTTATGGATAAATAGCTATGCAAAGTTTTTATGAATACTCCCCTTTTATGTTTGGGTATGGTGTTTGGTGCTTATTGAATACATGAAGGCAATATATCATCTGCTGGAATCTGGAAATGTTAGTATTCTGTAGATGGATATGGGGTATGTCCAGCAGAGATCCTGTAGAAATTACTTTGGCAGACACAATGGATTTTCACAATAGACAAGATTTGGGATCTCTAGAATTGAAATCTTGAAAACCTAAAACTTGGAATATTTGAAACTGTTTTTTTTTTTATTTTTATTTTAAGTACAATTTTTAGCTATAACAGCCACTCAGATTGTGAATAGTGAGTGATAGGAATGACAAAATTGACCTTTAGAAGGACCCTGACAAACATTCTGACGTTTTTGGGGACTCATTGGGTGTTGGTTTTGGTTTAGTGTTGTGTTTTTTTTTTTTGTTTGTTTGTGTTTTTGCGAATATTTGCTTTTAGACCTGCATTCAAACCTGAGCAGAGTTTATTCCTGGTGATTTTGAAGCGTTTTTTCAGCCATTTACAAGCTCTTTGCATGCGTGTTTGTACATGAATAAAACTTCAGGAGTTTGTTTCCTGCGATGAGCACAGGGAGAAGAAGAGTTCCTTGTGTACAAAAATGCATGCATTGAGCATTTGAAATTGATGTGCCAAAAACACCTGAATACACTCTGGGCGTAGAGTGCACCATGCTGTTATGCAGTGACATGAATGGAGTGTCACTTTGTACACTTTGAATAAAGTTCTGTTTATAAAAAGGAGTTGTGTACCACACAGCTCTGCAGCCCAAAACACTGTGCAGGTGTCAGCGGTTTGGGCTGTAGGGCAGTGTGAACAGGCCTACGGGCACAGGGGTTTGTTGGGTTTGCTTTTTAATATCATTCTCTCTATCTAATCGCCATTGTTGTCCTTGCGGCTTGTTGTGTTGCTTTCTTGGCCATACATATAGCTGATACAGCTTACGACCCATGTTGCTGGCTGGTGGTTTTCCATCCAAGACTTTGACCACGATCCTCTCATCATTCTGTCCTGGTCTAGTGGCCCGTGATGCGGGCTCCTTTTCTAGCCAAATATAATCACCATCAAGCAAACTCTTTTTGAATATCATTTTTTAGGTATAATTATGGCGAATCAGCCTTTGTATCTACCTTTCGCTATGTCCAATGTTTTGGGTTAATCTATCATGTGAACTTCAAGTGGATCCTGAAGAAGCTCAATTTGGGCAAAACATGTCAATCCCACCACCATCCTGGGTTCTGTTGACTGTATGGCAAATTTGGCAGCATTGTACACGTTTTTAGAATGTGGTGGGTTTTTTTTTTTTTTCTTTGTTTTTTATACTTTTTCTGTGGACTAATAAATTTATTATTTTTAAACATATCTTTAACTTGTCTATTGGCTGTGGCATGTTTAACCCCCCACCCCCCCCCCCCCCCCATATTCATCTTATGTCTGCCCTTGTGGGAAATTCAGGGATACTCTATAGTCTTCAATTATTGATTTTTGGGGATTTAGGTGGACAACCATGTCTTGGCAGGTTTGCAGTTGTGCCATACTCTTTCCATTTTCAGATGATTGATTGAACAATGTTCCGTGAGATGTGCAAAGCTTGGAATATTATTTATTTATTTATTTTTTATTAACTTAACCCTGCTTTAAACTTCTCTACAACTTTTATCCCTAACCTGTCGTCTGGTGTGTTCCTTGGCCTTCATGATGCTGTTTGTTCACTCAGGTTCTCTAACAAACCTCTGAGGGCTTCACGGAACAGCTGTATTTATACTGAGATTAAATCACACACAGGTGGACTCTATATACTAATTAGGTGACTTCTGAAGGCAATTGGTTCCACTAGATTTTAGTTAGGGGTATCAGAGTAAAGGGGGCTGAATACAAATGCCCCCCACACTTTTCAGATATTTATTTGTAAAAAAAATGTAAAACCATTTTTAATTTTCCTTCCACTTCACAAATATGTGCCACTTTGTGTTGGTCTATCGCTTAAAATCCCAATAGAATACATTTACTTTTTTGGTTTGTAACATGACAAAATGTGGAAAATGTCAAGGGGTATGTCCTTTGCTACCCACTGTTATGGGTAAAGTTTCACTTTAAGGCCTTTATTACACTAGTGATACTGCATTTACCTGCTTCTACAGCATTCCTACCTTGCTTGCTGAACCAGCAAACGATTACACTGGCAGTACACTGATCGAAATTCAGCCAGTTAAGCAAGGACTGGCAGAAGTTCAATCAGTGTGTGTGTATGTATATATATATATATATATATATATAATGTATGTGTGTAAAAAATATTCATACAGTATATTCAATTTTATATACAGTTATCACAGTAAAGCCTTCTTAGAACATATCCCACTTTTTTTTTTTTTCATTTCTGGACAGTGGGTGGATCCATGCAAATCATTACTTTATGCCTCAGTAGCCAGATGCACATCCAGAACCATTGGTGTATACAGCAAATTAAAGCGGTAGTGTGTGTGTGTGTTTTGCAACCTGCAAGGTAAAGCCATAATGTGCTAGTATGCATCGCATACTAGCACATTATGTGAAACTTGCCTGAAAACAAAGGCCTCCAGCGCCGCGCTGACAGTGCTTTGATCTTTGCCCAGTCTTCCTTCCTGGTTCACGGACTCCGGTTGTGTGAGTGGCCAGAGCCGCAAGAACGCAGTGCATATGTGCGGGAGCCGCTGCTTATGGCACAGGACTCTGGGTGGCCGTACCCTTAGAGCGCATGCGACGGTGACGTCACTGGCTGCATGTAAAGTAAATATCTCATAAACGGTGCACATTTAGGAGATATTTACAGTACCTATAGGTAAGCCTTCTTATAGCCTTATCGAGCGGTAAAAGTTGTTATATAAAGCCATTTATTCTAGACTGCATACAGTTGTTTTAGGCGTTGTGGCCATCATCAGTGCAGTGTATGGAAACCATGGTGTTTACCTTTTTGTAAGAAGTCTTTAATATGCTATACTGTACAGTGATTTGGTTGGAGGGCTTTTAGATTGCTTTAGTCCTGTCCCACCATAATGTGAATGTAGTTGGCAAAATACAATATTTTAGAAACGTGTAGGCCTTTAATTCTGCTTTGTGTGTATGGAGAAAGTGGGACATTTGTGAGGCTCAGGATACAGCATTACAAATATTGAAAGTTCTCCATCAGTAGAGCCGGGACGCATGTCATGATCTGTACATCCTGGTGTGTCTCTTGTCTTATTTGCACAACAAACATTCTTGGCAAACAGTGGAAACATAAGTGGCTAAGATTGTTTTTACTCTATTCTACTGAAAAACGTGGGAAGCAAATAATTATCATTAACCATCCTAATTCCAACTGGTAAACTGTATCTAAAAAGCTAAAATGTTTCTTTTAGTTTTGGATAGCATAGGGAAGGCTTAGAACCCTTGTCATGTTTTTATTGCCATCTGTGTGCCCAGTGGGGAGATTAAAGCCTAGTACACACCACTAGTGCTTTGGTCAGAGCCGCTATACTAACAATCTGATGTTAGTGCAGCGATCTCCTCTGCTGTTCTATTTTGTTCTGACGGGGCATCCCCCTCACCCAAACATTCCGGTCAGCGCTCTCATCCATTGGCTCAGCCAAATGGCTGCTGGTTTTCCAGCATGCTCGTCCAACAGAAGTTGGCCCGGCTCCTATACACATGGGCCGAATGTCAGTCCTGTTTTTTATTTGAGCCGGCCGGTGAAGGCCGACATTCGGTCCGTGTGTACTGAGCCAGCCTTAGACAGTGCAAATTTCTTTCCTGCAGCCACAGGTTGCAGGAAAGAAATTTGCACGATTCCCCCATCAACACTGATAGTGCTGATGGGGGAATCCCTTCTGCTGAGCTATTGTCTGCTCTGGGCAGGGACGGGGGGGGGCGTCCTCTCCGGGTGAAGACAGTGATTACCGCTAGCGACACTTGTAAGAGAATCCGGCAGGCTGGTCGTATCCAAGTTGATCGATCACCTTTGTACATTCAGCCTGCTTTTTAATGGTTCGAATCTGAGCCAGTTCCTGCTGAACCGACCGAGATTCAAACCCATGACCAGCCTTACCCTCTCTACGGGGGGAAATTCGTAGAGTGTCATAGATATTGATGGTGCTTACGCCCGATTCATTCCTGATGTATCTGTCAGAGCCTAGAACTGAGGTTGGAGTGTCCATACCAGACATTACTCCCCCTGGCTGAGGAGTTTTGTACTAGGGTAAGCCAAGCCTGATGGGGACCCAAAAGACTTGTTTCCCATCCGCTCCAGAGAATTCCTGTTGGGGTTGTGCACCGTTCCTGAACAAACGCTAGGAAACCTTCTGGAAAAGCCACAAGTCGCACAGGGGCCGAGAAACCATTGGCAGTGTGCCATTAAAATGGTGCAGTTGGGCCATTTACACTGGTGCATTAAATAAGCCATGGATCATAACTCTTGTTCCTTTGTAATGCAATATGTGCATTAGAATAGGAAAACCCCTGTTTGTGACATTTTGCATAAATGTTGCAATTTTTGTATGACATATAATTGAAAAGATTACATATTTAATGTTCATAGTTTAGGTGCATCGGTGCTCCAGGCAGCAGGTGGCACAGGACTATAAGTTATGATCACTTGGACATAATACTAAATTGTCAGGATTTTCAACTTTTTTATGACAACTTTGCACATGTTGGAGTTTCTAGCCCTGTGCCACAGTTTTTGGGTTCATAGTTTTCCATGGAAGCACTATTTTTTTTTTTTTTTTTTAACTTGTTGTTTCGGTGCTCGTATTAAAAATAAATATTAGTTATGCTTTAACCACTTGCCGCAAACCGCCGTCATTGTACGTCGGTACATTGACGTAGAATACCAGGGTTATGGGAGCAGATAGCTGCCATAACCCCGGTATTTCCTGAAATGGCGGGCGGTCTTCATTAAGGTGAAAGTGGACTCTACAAAGGAGTTGGTGCCCAGCCCCTTCCCGCTACATTCCGGTCGTCTCAGCCACTTACCAGACCCGCCGGTAGCGGCGGAGACAATCTGATCATTTCCCCTCTGAGGCACTGTGTTGAGTGAGGGAATGATGGCCCCCACTCAACTCAATGATGTTGTATGATGGAAGCAATGTCAAACGTCCCTTCCGCCCAACGGCCTTAAAGGAGACTTTTTAAATGCAATAAAAAAAAGTAAGGGATTTTTTTTTTTTATCCAATATTCATACTTAGGTGGATGCAGCATCTGTCCCCTGTCCCCCTGCGCCTCGTCACTGAGAACCAAGTCGCCGAACACCGCCGAAGGCTCAGTTGTCTCACCTCCCCAAGCGGAGATCTGCTGCCTGTCAGTCAGCAGCTCTCCTGCTCTGCTCCTCCACGCTCACTGGAGCACTGAGCTGTGGAGGGGTGGGAAGTGGCCATCCCAGCCTCTCAGCCATTTTCTGAGAGGCTGAGACGCCTATCAGTCCAGGAACCTGGCAGATCCAGACTTCCGAAGTCGGGGTGACGCGGTGCCTGGACTGATCCTGGTGACGTCAGCAGAGAGCGGACTTCAGACTACTCTCTGCTGAAAACGGGTCACCGGAGTGCAAAACTAATTGCACTCCTGTAACCCGTAGGAGAAGCTCAGCCGAATGAGCCCAGGCTGTACTTCTCCTTTAAGTGTAAATGTGAGATCTGAGGTCTTTTTAATCCCAGATCTCACATTTAAAGAGGTCCTGTCGTGCTTTTTTTTTCTATTACAAGGGATGTTTACATTCCTTGAGATAGGAATACAAATGATCCATTTTTTTTAAAGGGACAGTGTAAAAATAAAAAGTAAAATAAATAAGGGGGAAAAAAAGAGAAATTGAAAGCGTCCCGACATGCTCACGCACAGAAGCGAACGCATACATAAGTCGTGCTCGCATATGTAAACAGTGTTCAAACCACACGTGAGGTATCACCGCGATCATTAGAGTGAGTGCAATAATTCTAGAAAAAGACCCCCCCCCCCCCCTCTAACTCAAAACTGATAACCTGTAATAATGTTTAAACGTCACCTATGGAGATTTTTAAGGGTCAAAGTTTGTCACTATTCCACGAGCGTGCAAAATTTTTAAGCATGACATGTTGGGTATCAATTTACTCGGTGTAACATTATCTTTCACAATATAAAGCAAACTTGGGCTAACTTTATTGTTTTCTTATTTTTTGAATTCAAAAAAGTGTATTTTTTCCCTTAAAAAAATGTGTTAGTAAGACCGCTGCGCAAATAAGGTGTGACAAGGTATTGCAACGGCTGCCATTTTATTCTCATGGGTGTCTGAAAATATATATACGGTATATATAATGTTTAGAGGTTCTAAGTAATTTTCTAGCAACAGAACCTGATTTTAACTTGTAATGAAAAATGGGTCTGGTCCTTAAAGGGTTCATAGTTTTTCACCTTCTGTGGTGCTGCAAACCCCCCCCTCCCCCCGAGCACCCCGTTTTTATTTACCTGACCCTGATCCTTCTCCAGCTGGGAAAAAAAAATGAGGGTTTACAACCTCTTTAGGTGGTTAAGCGACCCTCTTGCTGTGTCCTACCAAGAAAGGGTTATTTTAGGTATCCTCTCTCCAAGGGCTTGATCAACTTTTGCTCACAAGCTTGAGTGGGGTGCTATACACACTAATACTACTGTTTATTTAGTCTTCTTCAAGTTACCAATACAAGGACATCTGAATTGATCAGATGTTAGGGCCTGATGATGGAAGACCTGCAGGTGCAAAAAGTGGAATGGCTCCCAGCCCAATAAAGCCTGGCCATAAAACCCTTGCAACCATGGTACAAAATTAGAGTCATTACACACTATACCTGTGAATGTGAAGGCATTCTGAGGGCCTGTCCTGAGAAAGGAGGTCATTTAGAAGCATTATCATGCACAATAATAGTGTGAGCACTACCAAAACTAACTGCAAATATTCAAATGTGTACAATTTTTGTAGTGGTATTCAAAATGCTCCATTTATGAACAGAAAATAACAGATATTTAGCTTTTTCTGTAGTATTGGAAGCAGCCATTTTAGGCTAAAAGAGGTATAGTACCCTCTAGTGTTAGTGTAGGTCTCGTAGTGTAGGTAAATTTATTTAGCTCAGGGCTAAGCCTGAGCTGTGAATCCTGGGTCAGGGTTCAGTGAGTCAGGGCTGGATGGCTCATCCTGACAGCTCCTCTGGTGCCTCCCCCTTGTCTAGAAGGTTGTAGAAACTTCTAGAGTTAGTCTGTGGAGGTTAGGAGGAGCTGTTTGGAAAATTTGAGGACCTCAGTCAATCCCCAGTAAAAGAGCTGGCAGGGGCAGGCTCACCTAAAACGGCATGAGCCATGCCAGCTCATGGCAGTCGGGTGGAAGATGACGTTTTAGTGCTGTCGATCGTCCTCTGGGGTACCCCCTAGTCTGGGGGGGGGGGGGCGGTCACTGCCTGGTGTTTTTTCACCTTAATGAATAGGATGCCTGTTTTTTGTTTTTTATTTTTGTTTTTATTTTTATTTTTTTATAATGGCCACTGCACTGGAAACCAGCAGTGCCTGAGAAAATATATTGCCCTATACCACTTTCAGTTCTAATACATCTGGAATCCAAAAATATGTATAGAGAAGTGTTCAGTGTCTCTTTACTCTAGATCAGTGGTTCTCAACCTGGGGGTCAAATGATGATTTGCCAGGGGTCACTGAATCCTTGGCTGTTTCTGAAGCCCGCGCCGCTCTCCCAGCCTTTTTGTGGCCACCCAGCAGGGCTGTCCCTGGAGCCTGCAACTGCCTGCCGTCTGGAGGAGACCCTATCTCCTGATTTCGGCATAGGTGTCACTGCTACGAGACACCACAATGTCGGAGACACAGTGAGTAATACTACCTGTGATTATAGTTGCCATTAAAAGTCCCCACTAAAGTTCTCAGATCAGCAGATGACCTTCATCAAGAGCACCTAAGTTGGCTGATCAGAACTCCCCGCCAACATTGCCACTCATCCCATTCCCCCCACCCCCGCACCAAGGAGTAAGAGGTGGAATAAAAATAGAGAATACATGGAAGGGAGAGGGAAAGAGGGTGAGAAACAAAGAAAAAAGGGGGAGAAAGAACAAGAAAGATGGCTAGAAAGAGGGGTGGGGGGGGGGGGACAAGAAATTAGGATAGAGAGGGATAAAAGAGAAAGAAAGGAGAACAAAGAGAAAGAGTGTACCATATGTACCATAAGGTGTTTTAATACTGTATGAGTGGAAGGGACTCGGGGAGCACTAAATGTCCATGGGTTAGGGGCACAAATTACTTGCCTTGCCTTGGGTGTTTGCAACCCATGCTATGAAAATAATTTTGCGGTTTGTAATTATCTCCAATTCCACAACTTGGGAAATTTTATCAAGGGGTCACGGCAATAGAGAGGTTGAGATCCACTGCTCTAGATCAAGGTCTCCAAACTGCAGCCCGGTAGCCAGATGCAGCCTTTTGCTTGCCTATCTGGCCCTTGGGACACTATTCCTCCAACTCAAACCAACAATGGGGCACAATTCCTCCCTTTGCTGCCAGCAGTAGGGCACAATTCCTCCCACTGACACCCAATGATGGGATATATTTCTTCCCATTAATGCCAATAAAGGGGCACTTTTCCTCCTTATAGTGACCACAGGCACTACAATATGGTGTGTGTGTGTGTGTGTTTTTTTTTTTTTTTTTTCTCCTTCTGACCAACAAGGCATTATTTACTCCCACTAATGCGAGAACATTTTCTACTCCTACCGGCCACAACCTGGCCCCCTGAAGTCTAAAGGACAGTAAATTGACCCTTTGAGAGAGGAAACCCATGCTCTAGATGAGGGTTTTTGTTTCTTTGTCCACAGTGCAATATTGCCTATGACCCATTAATTGTCCATTTATCACTGCAGCAGTGCTCAGAATCTATAGAACTGTCCCCGTGTACTTTATGGTAATAGTGATCTTCTTGTCACTTCATAAAAATGTGTGTCAAGTATAACAACTCTCCCCTGCCCTTATGTTTTTACTATGAGCCCTACACATTTCTCGTCTTTTTGTGGCAGAGGCTCTAGTCACAGCTTCATACTGTGATTACAAATGTGTAGAAATTGCTTCTTCAAGAGTATCTATTTTTACCAGCACTAATCAGCAGCATGTAGGTGTACAGAGCAGGATGCAGTTGCAGGCGAGGGCACAGAACATTCAGTGATGAATCGTTAAAAGCTACAGGGTGACATTCTCCTGCTGCTTTTATATATTTTTTTCCACTCACTCTGTTATTTACATCTTTTGCTTTCAGCTTTTAGTCATGACTTATGCCGTCATTTAATGAGCCGTAGGTTTCTCCCCAGTGCCTTACGATAGTGGAGGTCATGTAGGGGATCGGAGAGGGAATGAATGTAATGACATGGAATTCAGAACATTGTAGTATGATTTGAAAAACCTTGATTTTTATAGAAAATAGAAATGATGCATTTGAAATACAATACTAGGAAAAAAAAAAGTTAAAGCTGAAGTTTAGTATATATGGCGTGATATTGTAGCAGATTCCACTTAAGTGTAGTACAACCCATTGCGTTCAGTCCATGCCAGAAATACTGTTTTAGGACTTGGTTGCCCACTTATTTAAAATGAAAGAAAAGTTCAAACAAAACAGACAGTTGCCCTGGCAGGGGTTCAAGTCATCATGTCAAGCATGAAATGAAAGTGATTGTAAGAGCCCATTCACACAGGGGCGACTTTGGATCCGACTTGAAGTCGCGCGACATGATAAAATCAATGTAAGGGAATGGGAGACGTCTTAATGCACACTACTGAAGTCGCTCCGACTTCAGAAAAGGTTCCTGTACTACTTCAATCCGACTTCTAGGCCACTTGTACCCATTGATTTCAATGGAAGTCGCCTCCAAGTCGGATCACCGTTCATAGTGAGGCAACTTTACAGGAAGCTTTACAGGAACAAGAATGATGTCACAAGAACTAATAAGCTCTGATTGGCCACCTGTAAGTTCCCTGTCCTGGAGGCGACTTCAAGTCGTGTTGTAAGTCGCCCCAAGTCACGCTGAAGTCGCCCCAAGTCGCGCTGTGATTCATACTCAAGTGGTGTCCAAGTTGCCTCCCAAAGTTGCGCTGGAAGTCGTGCTGCCCCTGTGTGAATGGGCTCTAAAGTGTGTGTGTGTTTTTTTAATAACAAACATGTTATACTTCCCTCCTCTGTGCAGTGGATTTGCACAGAGCAGTCCGGATCCTCCTCTTCTCGGGTCCCTCTTTGCTGCTCCTGGCCCCTCGCTCCTATCGAGTGCCCTTACAGTCAGCAGCTGCCTATGGGGGCACTGGAGCCGAGTCACAGCTCCATGTGTCCCTTCAGACACGGAGCCTCGGCCTCGCCCCCTCTCTCCCCTGATTGGCTGACTAACTTTGGCAACCAATGGTGCCGCTGCTGTGTCTCAGCCAATCAGGAGGAGTGTCCCGGGCGGTTTAGACATTTGTGGACATTGCTGGAGAGAGATGGGGCTCAGTTAAGTAGTTGGGGGGGGTGCTGGGGAGGCTGCTACACACAAGGTTTTTTTTAATCTTAAAGTGGTTGTAAACCCATTACAACCACTTTAACCTACACGTAAGCCTAGATTAAGGCTTACCTGTAGGTGCAAGAAATATCTCACAAACCTAAAAGGCTTTGATGATATTTGCAGAAATAGCTGCACCGATGCGCCGTAGACATTGGGCGCAGGCGCACTGAGCGTGCCTTTTCTAACGGCGATCATGCCGTTATGGGCGGCACCAGCATGCGCGGGAGTGACGTCATCGTGGCTCCGGCGCTGTGACTGGACGGAGCTGCGATGACGTCACTCCCTCGCATGCGCGCTGGTGCCGCCACTAATTGGATAGCGTGGTCATGTGACAGTGCTGACCAACGAGTCTTTTCTTTTGTCTCGGAAGAAAGAACAGACTCTTATTAGTCAGTGCTGTCACATGACCATGCTAACCAATGGCCAGGAGCCGTTGCAAAGATGATGCTAATACACAGCTTCCAGGACTGTATACAGATGTTTCAAGTGTACGGAGATGCACATCGGCGGCGGGCGGATAATGTTACACAAGACAGGGGACGGCAGCAGTGAGGAGGCTGTTTTGAGGGTCTTAATGGTATAGGCTGACACAAGCTCAGGCGCCAGGATGCAATTTCTAGTCGCCATGGTGACCTGACGCCTGGGATTCGTCAAGCCCTGACTGATATAGTGTACCAGAAACCCAGGCACCAAAATCTCATTTAATATGTAATGTCAAAAATAATTTTCAATCTTTAACCATGTAGCTTTCATTAAAACAATACCTGTCTGATTCTGTTATGAAGGTCATTGTTTCTAAGTTATGGGGCATCAAATCTCTGTCATTGTCTGCCATTTGTTATCCAGCGTTGTCACCCTGTCCTCTGTGCTTTCAGTGAAGACTATAAGCGGCTATGTCAGTGTTTACTATGCAGGCATGTACCACCATTGTCCTGATTAGGAAGCCAGTCCAGAGCTATGACATGTAGGCACCACTAGAGAGTGCATGTAGACAGGCAGTAGTTGCAAAGAGGCTGGAGGAGATCAGCAGCACCGAGGGGGGGGGGGGGGATTTTCTAAAAAAAAAAAACACGCAATAGTTTGATATAAAGTGCTTTGACAAAAAAAATGTCATCCAATTATAACTAATAGCTTGGCCTTCTATGATTCTTTTTATTCTGTGTTTTACAGCTTCAACGAGTGAAGCCAGTGAAGGAGAAATCAGGAGACCAGTCCCCAGCCATGGAAGGGGCGGTGCAGCTTCTGACTCGGGAGGGCCACAGCATCTCCCATAATTCAAAGCGGCACTACCATGATGCCTTTGTTTGCATGAACAGAATGCGCCAGAGAGGACTCCTGTGTGACATTGTGCTCCATGTGGGGACCAAAGAGATCAAGGGTCACAAAGTCGTGCTTGCCTCCTGTAGCCCCTACTTCCATGCTATGTTTACAAGTAAGTACTTTTCATGTGCATCTCAGTTTTGCCTTGACGTAGTTAATTAAGAACTTCACCCTGGGCACAAGTCACAAGTAAACTTTTAAATGAGCTCCAGAAGCTTTTTTTCCAATTATCAACTTACCATGCCTTGTTCTGCACAGTGTCTTACTGTGAAGACGAGTATTTTGGTAGAGGAGCAAGAGTTTGCTTCCTGATATCAGAGCTGTCCTCATGCTGATCGGTGATCTACTGTAATGGGGCAGTGTTTGTTAAGTAGAAGCAGGAGGGGTGCAAAAGACACAGATCCACAGAATAATTTAATTAGTGACAGGGAGATCTTTGCACTGTAGGCCCTCAGGTACATCTTCCTCCCCAGCATGGAGAACAGCGAGCAGCATAATAGTGACAATAAAATATAAATGTGACACATCCACGCTCAGGGGAATCTGCATGTATCTGCTGCTGACATTATGCACAGATACTCGGCACAACAGATATAGGTATATAACAAGTGCAGGGCTCACAAACCCAAAACTAAAATAATGAAAATAAGTTATACAAAATAATCCTACCAATCACCAAAATCTTACTCCCAATGCCTATTGTTAACACCAGTATTTAAACCTAAATCAGCAAAGTGCTTAAATCCAGGAACTCCTATAGAGGCATATACAGCAAAAAATACACTAGGACAGACTGAAAAAAAAGTCCCACAAGCCGTGATGAGAAAATAGAATGAGCTCCTCAGGCTTTCACCATCAAACACTTGTAAGGTCTCCCAGGTCTCATTGATCACACACAAGGTTTACAAAATAATGTGATCCTCCATATACGATTGGTCACATGCTCATAATGAAATTCCTCCTGGGAAAGGGCACTCTGTCCAACCTCCCCTCACCCAGAGACACCAGGAATTTTTCTATCATTTGTCACCATATACATCCACAACTTGCAGGTTACCACTGCACCACTGGGAATTGGCTCAGCAGGACCCATAAACATATGAAAAAAGAGCCACTCCACATGGAGTAAAACCACCAATAAAAAGGGATTTATAAAGTCTAAGCACTTACAAGGGCCAGAAGTAAAATGGCATATTATAGCAACATGGAATTCCAGCTTCAAAGATGGCCGCCGTTCCTTCCATGCCTGGAGCCAAATACACGCTACTGAGCATGTGCAAAGGAACAGCAGTCATCTTTGTATAGTGGGGACATTACTAGATTTCACTACAGTGCCTTAATTGATCACATACAGCAGATATACAGCTATGAGGGTGAAGGTACAGGCTCGCTTACATAAGAGCGCTATTTTTATGGAGAAATTCAAGGCAAAAGATAGAATAGGATAAAGCTTAGGAAAAATGATGTTTCCTATTACATAGTTCAGCATACATTTATGGCACCTCTCTGACTTGCATGTGCTAATCAAGTAGCCGAAGATTCCAAACCTGGAAGAAAGACCGGGAGAAGATGGACCACCGGGAGCACTGACAGCTCAGCGCTGGAGAGGATCGTTTGTGCAGGTAAGTGTCCATAATTTGACAATATGCTGTGCATGCTAGCACATTATGTCTAACCCCTCCTGCTCAAAGTAATTAAAGGAGAAGTATGGGAATGCAAAAAACAAACTTTCATGCTCGCTCCGTGCTGGAGCATCAGTCTGATTCTATCCTTTGCCAGCTCTAAACCCGAGAACGGTCTTCCTTCCTCAAGCAGAGAGCAGTGACTGTCAGTGGAGCACCAGACTTGCAGGGTGCTCAGTGGCTGGATCCTTCCAGAGCCTGGAATGACTCTGTGACGTCAGCTGACAGCGAGCTGTAGGCTGCTGTCGGCTGATTCTGGGTCACAGGAGAGCACAAATACAACAAGTGCACTCGTGACAAAGAAGAGAAGTGTGTCCAAAAGAGCTTTGGCCATACTTCTCTTTTTTTAAAGTGGATCTCCACCCAAAAGGGGAAGCTCAACTTGTTTTCCTCCTCTCCACTTCTGCTGCCACATTTGGCACCTTTCGGGGGGGAGTGTGTACCTGGTTTTGACAGATACCTGCTCCCACTTCCAGCTGAGTTTGCCGCGGCAAACTCAGCCAGAAGTTCGGCCCCCCTCCTCCATCCCCTGCCACAAAATGAAGTGCGCTTCACGCATGCACAGTAGGGAGCCGGCTGTGATGCTCGCAAGGCTTCACTACCGATTTACCTTAGCCGAGATGGCGGTGGCAGCACCCGAGAGCCAATTAAGAAATCGACTTGGGTGAAGACACCGCTGGATTCCTGGACAGGTAAGTTTCCTACTATTTAAAGTCAGCAGCTATAGTATTTGTAGCTGCTGACTTTGTAATTTTTCTCCTTCATAAAAAAAAAAAGTCCCTATCCCTCTCTCCCAAACGCTCTTATTTTGTCACCCTGACATGTTGGCTTGTGGTGAAGACTACTTTTAGGCAGCCATGTTGAGCACATTGTGCAGCCAAAGTTTGCATTCAGGAAACCTGCCCTGAGCAATGATATGTAGCCTTTTCTGAATTGTATAGGCAGGTAATGGCTGCAGAATATCAACAGCACTGTGAGTGCAGATCCTTTGGCAGCAGTAGAGATTGAGGATTGGCATCACAGGCAACAAGACAGGTGAGTATAAGCTGTGTTCTCTTAGGCCTAATGTACACGGGACGCTGAGGCAACCTCTTCTGAATGATTTTTTTGACAGCTTGAAACCGGCATTTAAAAAACGCCCATTTAGCCGCATTTGCATGTCGCGTTTAGTCGTATTTAGCCGCATTTGCATGCCGCGTTTAGTCGTATTTAGCCGCATTGGCGTCTAGGAGCTTTTTTTTTCAAGATAACATCATAAGACCCTCCCAAAGCACAAAAAAACAGTATTGAACTATTTCAGCCATTCTGTGAGACCAGAGTGAGTAGCAGCAGCTGAGAGAGCAGCAGTAATAATTATCAACATTGAAAGGGCTTGTTCATATAGGGATGGTTGGGCTCATAAGTTTATAAACTTACATAGGTAAGCAAAGGCTTAGGGGGGTTTGGGAAAAATAGTGCAGTTTGCTCAAAGGTGGGGTGGTCTCCTAGGTAGACCTGAGAATCATGTTGTGGGGGGTGCTGAGTAAACATTGGTATAAAATGCCTGCTGATGTTGGAACTTAGAAAATATCAGACTGGGTGAAGACACTGATTAAATAAGTTAGAACTTGGATGAAGGGTGGGTGTCCAAGATAACAGGTTGGGGTGAGGGGAAGAGACAGTCCAGTGAATCATTGTCAAAGCTACCTAGAAAACTTACCACGAGGGCAAAATGGAATTTAAAAAAGCCAGATATTAAATTTCATGCAACTTGGTTTGATCAAGTCGCGGGTCAAGCTCAATGGTGGGGTCATCTGGTTCAAATCTAACAACATATAGGTCAAATTCCTACTCTACTTTGGCTAACAGCTTGTGGTGTATTGGATTGGATCATGGGCTCATTTGGGATATATAAATGGTCTATGAAGCATTGCAAGCAAGCAAGTTTTTAAAATATTTTTTTAGTGGTTTTTCATCATTTGCTATCATTTTAAGTTTTGTAATGTAAAAAAAATAGGGCACCTTTTTAAAAACGCTTCTAAATGAAAACGCGACTAAACGCTGGTACCGCATTTGGTGTCGGAAATCTCGGCGTCTGAACTAATTTTTTTGCCTTCAAAGAAAAGCCTCTAAATGCAACTGCCTAAAAACGACATTAAATGAACCTGTGTACATGTACACATAAGCTAACATTGAATGAGTTCAGAGGCGGCTGAAAAAAGCATCCAACTGCCTCTGAACGGCCGTTTACCAGCAGCAGTTTACATGAGGCCTTACAGGCACCGTGTGGTTTTGTGTTTTTTTTTTTTTTCCAACCCCCCCCCCCCAAGTCACCAAGCCAGTTTTTGCTTTATGAAAAGGTAGTATTATTTGGCATAACTCATTGAACGAAAATTTTAATTGTTACATTAGGATGACACTTATGCAATCTAAAACATTCCTAAGTAGTTATTAGAACAAGTTATTGGTATATTTGAATAACATTAATGAAGTAGTATTTTGAAGTGTTTATGTATGTGGACTGGCTTTTTTCGGTTATTCTTTCATAGGGTAAATTATTATTACCATGATCTAAAATGCTGAAGTTTGCAGTAACCTATTGCAACCATTTGCTTGCTCAGAGAGCAGTCTGATGTAGTCCTACCAAAAAAAAAAAATGAATTACCATTGGTTGATAGACCTATAACCTATGGAGTTAATCATGTTGACACCAATTCTGTCAGGCCTTGTTTGGCCTATCAATAATTTAAAGTGTTTAATGGAGGCTGCACATCTGTGGTCTGAGCAAATACACAGTATGTATTTGTATGTATTTGATATACTTGATGTCATGTAAGACATGCAGACTATTTATTATTTTTACTTTTATCTCCATTCTTAACAGATGAAATGAGCGAGAGTCGGCAGACTCATGTGACTTTGCATGACATTGACCCTCAAGCACTGGAGCAGCTTGTACAGTATGCTTATACAGCAGAGATTGTGGTTGGAGAAGGCAATGTGCAGGTATGTAACAATGGTATGAACCCAGATATCCTCTGTCTGTTATTTGGTGCAGTTTGCCTATATTTGGCCAAGTTTTATGTTTGATTTGTCACATCCTGGCCCTGGAAACAATCAACTGGGAAAATACCACAATATGGCCTTTGGATGGAACTGGGAATTGTATGAAATAAATATTTCTTTCCTTATACATTCCATTTAGTAGCCATAATGCTTTATTTTCAAAATCCACCCTGTTTTTTTTATGAATAAATAACATTTGATCTGTAGAAGAAATAGCCTTAGAACATCTGTTTAGTTGGGTGAATAATTCTGCAGTCTCTCTGTCTCTGTCTCTGTCTCTCTCTGTCTCTGTCTCTGTCTCTGTCTCTCTGTCTCTCTCTCTCTCTCTCTCTCTCTCTCTCTCATTTTGATACATATATATACACCCCTAGATGTACCATTAAATACAGCTAATGCAAGTACCTGAATTTGACTTGATGTCAGCCTCCTGCCATCTTCTTCTACATAGTAGAACTAAGGGAAGCACTAGAAGCCACTCAGATGTGCTGCATGAGGTGGAGAGAACAGTCTGAGCTTATCAGTCTAGATTTTTTCACTGTCCAATAAGCAGACTGTTAGCTAGAGTTGTGCAGGTAGATTGACAGAAATGCAGATTCTTTGGTAGATAAAATATTTTATGGACAGTACTGTGCAAAGGAAATGGCAGGTGTGAAGAAATGCTGTAAAGTAACAATGCTTTCAAAAATATATATTTTAACAGTTTTTTTTTTTAATCGATTTGCAAGGCGAGTGAACAGAAGAAAAACCTAAATCAAATCAATATTTGGTGTGAATACTCTTTAGCTTTAAACCAGCATTAATTCTTATACTTGCACAAAGTCAGGGATTTTATAGGATTACTAATGATCATCAATTTCATACGTGGGTTGAAACGGTCATTAACTGAAATAGAAGCACCTGTGTAGGAGGCTTAAAACTGGGTGAGGAACAGCCAAATTCTGCTACTAAGGTGAGGTTTTAGAAGAACATTTTGTCACAGGCCATACACCATGGCAAGTCCGAGCACAGCAACATGACACAAAGTAGTTATGCTGCATCAAGTATGTCTTTCCCAGGTAAAGATTTCAAAGCAGACTGCGATTTTCAAGATGTGATGTTCAAGCTTTTTTGAAGAAGCACAAAGCAAAGGGCAACATTGACACAGTGGTCGGCCAAGGAAACTTAATGCAGCAGGTGATAAACAGATGATAAACACCTCATGCTTGCTTCCCTTCAACATTGGAAGATGTCCAGCAGGGCCATCAGCATCTATTGTCCGGAGAAGTTTAGCCAGAAGTGGTCTTGATGGAAGGTTCGTGGCCAAAAAAGCCATACCTCGGACGTGCAAACAAGGCTAAGCGACTTAACTATGCACAAAAACGCAGGAACTGGGCTGCAAAAAAATGGTAGCAGATACTCTGGACTGATGAGTCAAAATTTGAAATATTTGGCTGTAGCAAGAGGCAGTTTATTCACCAAAGGTCAGGAGAGCAGTACAATAACGTGTGTCTGCAGGAAACAGTGAAGCATGTTGGGGGTTCCTTGCAAGTTTGGGGATGAATTTCTGCAAATGTTGTTGGAGATTTGATCAGGATCAAAAGTGTTGTCAGATACTTATCCATCATGCCATATCATCATGAAGGTGTGTAATTGGCTCCAAATTTATTCTGCAGCAGGACAATGACCCCAAACATACCGCCAATGTCATTAAGAACTATCTTAAGCGTAAAGAAGAATAAGCAGTCCTGGAAGTGATGGTTTGACCCCACAGAGCCCTGATCTCAACATCAATGAATCTGTCTGGGATTACATGAAGAGACAGATGTATCTGAGGCAGCTTACATACACAGAAGATCTGTGGTTACTTCTCCAATATGTTTGGCACAACCTACCTGCCAAGTTCCTTCAAAAACTGTGTGCAAGTGTACCTAGAAGAACTAATGCTGTTTTGTAGGCAAAGGGTGGTCACACCAAATATTGATTTGATTTGAGTTTCTTTTCTGTTCATTTACTTTCCGTTTTGTTAATTGATGAGAATAAATTAACACTTCTGAAAGCATTCTTTATCTACAGCATTTTTTTTTTACACCTGCCTAAAACGTTTGCACAGTAGTGTGTATCTCGACTATGGATTAAGCTACTTGTTAGATTGTGGTTGTAACCCTTTGCGGGTTCATTTGCAGAAAAAGAAGTGCATTTTTATTTTTTTTGCTACAAATATGGGTGCATGTTTATTTTTTATTTTGTAAAAGGTAGAGTTCACCTTTAAATGCAGACATGTACTGGCTATTAGTTCACTCTTGCTACTGTTTGCATGCATAAATTCACCCCATTTTTAAAAAATTATTAAAATATGTATTTTTTTTTCTCTGTATTCCAGACTCTCCTCCCTGCTGCTAGTCTCTTACAGCTAAATGGAGTAAGGGATGCCTGCTGCAAGTTCCTGCTCAGCCAGTTGGACCCCTCTAACTGTCTTGGTATTCGTGGCTTTGCAGACACACACTCCTGCAGTGACCTGCTGAAGTCTGCACACAAGTATGTTCTACAGCACTTTGTGGAGGTGTCAAAGACTGAAGAGTTCATGCTACTGCCTCTAAAACAGGTAATTCTCATCTAATAAAGCTTTTCTATTTTTGTCACATAACCTTGTCTTCCCCCAATTTATCTAGAAAAATGCTAGTTTCATAGTTTTTTTCACATACAAAGATGTTTTAAATCCTATTGGACTGTGTACACTGACATTCTACCTTCATCCCTGTAAATGCTGGCCTGTTTGGTTGGCATGGTGGGTGCAGATGATTCTCTCGATTTACAAACCAGAACTGATAGGGAGAGGGAATACCTCTGACCATCAATACTTGTGGAAGACTAGTGTGGGTCCTAGTAGACTAAAGTGGACTAAAGTTTAAAGCTTTAGCACAAATCTTGCCTTTCTAGTGGCCGTTTCCATAGGAGGTGTGGAAGTACTTCCAGTAACACCCTATCCTCCTGATTGTTGGTGCTTCCTTGAATTTCCTGTGAATTCTGTTCTACTGTGGGCAGAGCAGTGTTAACTATTCCCTCTCCACTATGGTCACATGCTTTACGTGTCCAGGATCTAATAGGTTAAAAATAAGTTTGTTAAGTCTTTTGTTGGGGAGGGTTGGAATACCTTGCATACAGTATTTTGTGGATTGTGGAGAGAGCTTTTCACATAAGCCTCTGTGGCTCAATTGGTATAGGGCATATGTAAACTGGTTCACCTGCCAGAAAAAAAATGCATTATTTTGTTCTTAAATTTTCCTAATGTAGGGTCCATGACCTCACTTTTTCCACTGCTGTTAAAGCTCTATACCCTGGTCAAGATCCATCCCAGCCTGTGATTTTTGAAAAATTAAGAGTAGCAAAACACTGATTAAAGTGGATGTAAACCCGAAAAAAAAAATGGTTTTTTTAAAACCATACTGTAGAGTATAAGATTTCCTATCATTTGAGCCCAGTCTTGCCACACAGAGTTAATCCATCTCTGAGCAATCCTCTTTTATTGTTCAGTGAGATAATTCTTGACAAACTGAGAAAAACTGTCAAATCCTCCCCCTTGCTGTGAGTGACAGGTGATTTACATCTGGTGCACTAGCCTAAGACACAGGCGGTATTTTTTAATTCCCTCCCCCACTCCTTTCTTCAGCAGCTCTGCAAGGATTGGCTGTTCCACACCTCAGCATGATTTGGCATGCTGAAGTAATGTGGTTACTTTCCTGTCTTTTCATTGGATGTTAGAGATCATAGCAGAAGTTCAGTGTTAGAAATACACAAGGGAGTGTAGAGGTGGGCGGGGAGTCTACTGACATCACAACTCCACCCACCGAGCTCCAGACAACAGACCCACCCACAGAATTTGCAGTTTTTCGGGTCTAATAACAGACAGAGGGGAGACATTTGACAGGTAAGGATACATGCAGGAGGCATGTATATCCTTATAGATAACCCCTATGGCAGTAGTTTAGAAAGGATGACATTGGGTTTACATCCACTT
The DNA here is from genome assembly GCA_037952925.1 of Lithobates clamitans. Taxonomy (NCBI): domain Eukaryota; kingdom Metazoa; phylum Chordata; class Amphibia; order Anura; family Ranidae; genus Lithobates; species Lithobates clamitans. The sequence continues at coordinate 9,268,029 of JBBGZY010000053.1, read as the reverse complement.
TAAGTCTCCTCTGTACTCCTTATATAGGTAAATTACAATTATGAATTTGACAGAACTGTGACATTCAGTAGAGCCAGATTAGGTTATAGTGCTTTCCCTGACACTTCCATTCAGAATCCCGCTGTGCAGGAGATTACAGGACACCAAGGATAGATATATATATATATATATATATATATATATATATATATATATATATATATTCTCTCACAAAAGTGAGTACACCCCTCACATTTTTTGAAAATATTTTCTTATATCTTTTCATGTGACAACACTGAAGAAATAACACTTTGACTTTGCTACAATGTAAAGTAGTGAGTGTACAGCTTGTATAACAGTGTAAATTTGCTGTCCCCTCAAAATAACTCAACACACAACCATTTAATGTCTAAACCACTGGCAACAAAAGTGAGTACAATATTTTGTGTGGCCACCATTATTTTCCAGCACTGCCTTAACCCTTTTGGTCATGGAGTTCACCAGAGCTTCACAGGTTGCCACTGGAGTCCTCTTCCACGCCTCCACGACGATATCACAGAGCTGGTGGATGTTTCGCTCCTCTACCTTCCATTTGAGGATGCCCCACTTATGCTCAATAGGGTTTAGGTCTGAAGACATGCTTGGTCAGTCCATCACCTTTACCCTCAGCTTCTTTAGCAAAGCAGTGGTCGTCTTGGAGGTGTGTTTGGGGTCGTTATCATGTTGGAATACTGCCCTGCGGCCCAGTCTCCGAAGGGAGGGGATCATGCTTTGCTTCAGTATGTCACAGTACATGTTGGCATTCATGGTTCCCTCAATGAACTGTAGCCCCCCCAGTGCCAGCAGCACTCATGCAACCATGCTTGACTGTAGGCAAGACACACTTGTCTTTGTACTCCTCCCCTGATTGCCACCACACACGCTTGACACCATCTGAACTAAATACGTTTTTATCTTGGTCTCATCAGACCACAGGACATGTTTCCAGTAATCCATGTCCTTAGTCTGTTTGTCTTCAGAAAACTCTTTGCAGGCTTTCTTGTGCATCACCTTTAGAAGAGGCTTCCTTCTGGGACGACAGCCACGCAGGCCAGTTTGATGCAGTGTGCGGCGTATGATCTGAGCACTGACAGACTGACCCCCCCACCCCTGCAACCTCTGCAGCAATGCTGGCAACACTTATACATCTATTTCCTGAAGACAACCTCTGGATATGACTCTGAGCATGTGCACTCATCTTATTTGGTCGACCATGGCGAGGCCTGTTCTGAGTGGAACCTGTCCTGTTTAACCACTGTATGGTCTTGGCCACCGTGCTGCAGTTCAGTTTCAGGGTCTTGGCAATCTTCTTATAGCCTAGGCCATCTTTATGTAGAGCAACAATTCTTCTTTTTCTGATCCTCAGAGTTCTTTGCCATGAGGTGCCATGTTGAACTTCCAGTGACCACTATGAGAGAGTGAGAGAGTTAACACCAAATTTAACACACCCGCTCCCCATTCACACCTGAGACTTTGTAAAACGAACAAGTCACATGACACCGGGGAGGGAAAATGGCTAATTGCGCCCAATTTGGACGTTTTTACTTAGGGGTGTACTCACTTTTGTTGCCAGCGGTTTAGACATTAATGGCTGTGTATTGAGTTATTTTGAGGGGACAGCAAATTTGCACTGTTATACAAGCTGTACAGTCACTACTTTACATTGTAGCAAAGTGTCATTTCTTCAGTGTTGTCACATGAAAAGATATAATACATTTTTTACAAAAGTGTGAGGGGTGTACTAACTTTTGTGAGATACTGTGTGTGTATATGTATGTATGTATGTATGTATGTATGTGTGTGTGTGTGTGTGTGTGTGTGTGTACATATCTACTAAGTTTCTGCTTTTGCCTGTACTTTTTTACAACATTTCAGTCTAGGTGGCCAAGGGTGCTCAGGGTCTTTTGAGACCTCTGCCATTAGCCAATATAAAGATCAATTTCAGTTTCTATTTAAAGAGCACTTGCACCCAGGCTATTGATATTAACGTTTTTTACATATTCTTAACAAGCAATGAAAGAACCCTTTATAACAAGCTGCTGACCTCTCTAGTAGGGTTGCCACCTGTCCGGGATTCACCCGGACAGTTCGGGTTTGGAATCATGCATCCGGACACATTATTCAGACCAGACTATGGCTTCCTACCAGGGTTGCTGGTTGCAGGTGTCTAAACCGAGAGTTAAACTCTTTCAAGCTACCCAAAGCTAGCACTAACCATTCCCCCACACACACAGGAGAGGAGAGAGGGCTTAATCTGCTACTTTTTCTTCCTGCCCCTACCCCTCTGTGTCTGCCCAGTAAGGGCCAGAAACTTGAAGTCCAGCAGCCTCAGATACATCTGGATGAGAGGTGCTGACTGCCAAGGGGTGAGTGAGCTCGCCATCCATCCCTGTCTGTGACTGAAGTCTCCCCCCTTCTCTGTCCTGCCTCTGAGTGAGTACACTAAGGTAAATCAGGGTTCTCCGAGCACCCCTTACATCTGAGTTCCCCTTTAAAGCAGCAGTCTGCCAATGTTTCTTTAAGGCTATCTCTCGCTACAAACTTTACCTATCTCTAAGCAGCTGGCATTTAAAGCGAAAAACACACATATTTTGTTGGGTGATTTATTTTTTAATAACTTTTACGTGCCAGCTGCTGCCTGCCTGCATGCAGCTGCATGGAAGACCTGTGCTGTCTGTGTATGTAAAGACTGTCCATGTGAATAAAGTGTTAAAGGGCAACTGCTTTTCTAGTAAAGCAAAATAAATGCAAAACCCACATGGGAGACTAGGTAACAACCCCACTTCTTGTAGGACTATGCAGTTGGGCAGAGATCTGGCTGCTTGAAGACTCAAAATACCAGGGAGACTCAGAGGTGAGGGTGGCAAATGTCCCACTTTTTGCACGATGGCCCCACCCAGTTTGCAAATATTCCTGCGTGTTCTTGTTCCACTAAATGTCCTGGCAAGCAAGGTGTAGCAAAGGTAGCATGTGATGCACAACTCCATTTTGTTTTTTTCTTATAAAATAAATAACTACATTAAATTATTGGAAAGGCTTGATTACTTTTAAGGTACCAATCTATAGAAGTCAACCAACATGTCAACTTAAATCAGCTATGCAAAAAAAAGTATTACAAAAAAATTAAACCGCACAAATTGAAAATATTCTCAGCTTAGCCTCACATAATATCAGTTGGACACCTCCTATTCTTAAAGCGTTTGTTAACACAAAGAAAACAAGAAAAAAAACAGATCCTGTTCTCTTAAAGCATGTTATACAGCACAGCGCTTGTGCTGTGTCATTTGGCCCCCCCGTATCACCTGTAATCAGGGCTGCTGATAGAAATCATTGGCCCCCATACAGCCTACCTGATAGGGCCCCCTTCAGCTCCACCCTCAACCCCACCCCTTGCCCCTCCCCTGGCCCTGCCTTGAACAAATAATCGCATGTAAATCAGATCAGCGGACAGATCCCCCACTGAACATGCGGATTCAACTCTGTGTGTAAGAAGTCTTTTCATAACAGACAGCAACCCAGGCAGGTTAAGATCATCAGCATTATAATAAACACACAGCAGGTGCTCTATCATGGCTGGCACTGTCAGAGTGTGTCCTAGGACATGGCTGTTGGGTGCCCTTGTTAACTTATTGCCAATGTCATGTGACACACTGTGACAGAAAACCTGCTGCCTGTGTATTATAGAAGGTGACATAGTAATGTGCAGTGTATATCTTTCACCCACCTACAGGGGTGCTGCAGCAGCCACGATGAATTCTGGCTTCCCCTCTCCTCCTGGACGCTGTCAGCTGCCTTGCCGCCGCCTCACAGCCTCTCACTCTCCGTCTGTCTGGGGCCAACTACTCCTGAGTGGAGGAAGATCACTCCGCCAGGGAAGGAAATGGGAATCCGCAGCAGGTGGCCGGGACATGTAGCGCTGCGTGAAATGAACTGCACATGAGCCCAAAAATGAGAAAAAAAAAAGTCCCTCACTCCCATCAGCACATATCATCAGAGAGGGGCCCGGAAAATAGCAATAATACACCAACCTAAGCCAGTAGGAGCGGCTTAGCGGGGGGTGTAATTTAGAAACCCCTTTTTTTTATTCTGCGCTGACTGCGAGGCTGCTTGGGGCCCCGTCGGCCCCGGTACAACAGGACCAGTTGTACTGGCCCATCAGCGGCCCTGCCTGTAATACCTGGCTGATCCTCCCAGGCTATGCCCTCCCCTCATATGCTGATCACGATATCAGGGCTGCTAAGCCCTAACACCATTGTCAGCGTACTGCTCTGTCTCCTGTGTCCTTTCCTCCATCCTGCTGCTCTCATACTTAACATTAAAGTCTCCCATCCCCTCTGTAGTAGAACAATAAGTTCCCCTGTGTCTTGTGTTCTATCATAATAATGCTTATCTGTACTGATAACACAGAATCTTCCTGCGATCATGTGACTCCTCGGCTCTGTCTCTCCTCTCCTCCCAAGCTGACGTCAGCGGCAGTGCTCGGCCCCGCCCACTGGAACTGTGAGTTGGGCAAAGGAGAGAAGAGAGGAGGCAACTAATTACAGGAAGTGTGTTATCAGTACAGATCAGGATATTTGATATAACACAGACACAGGGGAACTTCTTCTTCTAATGCAGAGGGGATAGGAGCTTTTTTTTTACAAGTGGCTTAACAACCACTTTAACCAATCAACCTATTTAGTATAATAACAGCTTTATAATCGTCATTCTATTTCTTCTATTATGATATTGTTCAGAAAATCAGATAGGAGCATGTGATGGGAATACATAGCATGCGGTTCTATGGTTCTTGAACCAACAGTCCACTTCTTTAGGAGGCTATGATGGTTGACTTACTGTCTCCGTGTCTCCTTTATCCAGAGTGGAAACACCCTAAAGCTGGCCATACACTAGTAGAGTTTCAAACAAATGTTTGTACAAGTGTATGTATAAAAAATTCTCATAACCTTCAATGATTTGATGATAAAATTGAATTTGCTATTCATTTTGGAGTGGATGTAAATTCCTGAACGAAAAACGCAATACACTGTTAAAAATTGTTAAAGAAAGTCATTCGTCCTGCTCCTTCAAATTTTCTCATAGTTGCAGTTAAAAACTAACAATTTTACCCCACTAATGATTAGAAATTGAACAAACCTTCTTAAAATGGGAAACGTTGAACAAAATCCTACTGGTGTGTGGCTAGCTTTAGAGTGTCTCCACTCTGGATAGAGGTCCTGAGATATCTTTGGACAGCAGCATTATCAATCCGGTTGAGAAGGTAGTGTGTTAGACTAGGAAATCTAGATGGACCTAACAAATCAAAGATGGACTCCCGCTAGCAGTTACAGCCACAGTGTTTTTGTTTTTTCTGGGATAAAGGTTTTACAGGTTTTAGGTCTGTTGAAAAGTTGAAGTTTTAAAATAAAGAAAAAAAGACTAAAAAACGAAAGCAAACACCACATCTAAGAATTGGTAATCTGCTATATGTATTTTTGCTTTTGGGTTTAAAGCGGAGGTCCACCCACCGCTACAAAAATTAAAGACCAGCAGCTGCACATACTGGAGATGCTGACTTTTACTAATCAGACACTTATCTGTCCTGGAGTCCAGCGATGTCGGCACCGCAGCTGATGTTTCCATCAGCTGTCGGATGCATGCCGTTTCCATAGCGAGTAAGGGAACCCGGCAGTGTAGCCTTTCGGCTTCACGCCAGGAACCCTACTGCGCATGCGCGAGGCTCCGTTCTTCTCTCCTTCTGGCCTGGCGACATGGGGAGGAGGAGGGAGCCCCAGCCGTGACGTCAATATCCACGGCTGAGGCTCCCGGAAGTGGTGAAAGCATACCTGTGAAAGACATATATGCTGTCCCCCCCCCGAAAGGTGCCAAATGTGGCACCGGAGGGGATGAGGCGTACAATGAGCGCAAGTTTAACTTTTTGGGTGGAACTCCACTTTAAAGGAGAAGTACAGCCAAGGCTGTACTTTTCCTATGGATCACAGGAGTGCAGTTGGTTTTGCACTTCTGTGACCCGTTTTCAACAAAGAGCGGGCTGAAGTCGGTCCAAGCTCCGCATCATCACAACCAAGGAGTCAGGATCCACCCAGATCCCTGGACCGACACCTGTCTCAGCTTCTCGGCAAGCCGCTGAGAGCCTGAGCCGGCCACTCCCACCCCCTCCACAGTCCAGTGCTCCAGTGAGCAAAGAGGAAGCAGAGCGGAGAGCCGTGACTTACAGTGTTTGATCGCTCGGTTCTCAGTGTAGAGCAGTGGCGGCCTGTCTCCTAATCTACATGCAGGGCGCCGGACACATGGATTTCAATAGGGGTGTTTTTTTTTATTTTTTTAGAAGCACATAATGAGAGCCTGAGACTGTACCCCAAGCCCACCCAGTTGTGTCACAATAGCGAACTAATATTCGCTATTGTCTTCCTGATTCTCCTCCTGGCCGATCAGGAAGCGGGTCCTGAGACCTGTCACCCAAAGAGGAGAAGCGAGAGTAAAAGTGGGAGGAGGCCGAGAGGAGAAGCGATCCTATTGGCCACCTAGGAGGAGGAGGAAGGAGGAGACTCAGGGGTCGTGAAGTCCAGGAGGAGACGCAGGGTGAAGCCACCACTCGGAGGAAGCGCTGCCCGCAACCTAGATGGAGTAAGTGCGGGGCTAGTGACTGACCGACCGGGGGGGTGGGGGTGGCGGCGGTTGGATTGTTTGCTTTGCTGCCAAAAAATATACCACCAGCCGCCACTGGTGTAGAGGCACTGGGGGACAGATGCAGCATCCACCTAGGTAAGTATAATTAAAAAGTGAAAAAAAAAACATACTTCTTTTAAACGTCTCAGGTCTCCCCCGTGATTTGACATTGCCAGTTGTAAGGGTAGGCTCAAAGAGGCAGCATATGAGCACAGATAATGTATATAGACTGTCTGTTACTGGAAGCCAGGACGCAGGAATTTTTGGGCATCTAAGGGATTAATGGCCTTCTACTAATCCATCAGTTTGCAGCTAAATATAAAAACTTGGTTAGTACTTTCGGTAATAAGTGAAACTACAAAATTTAAATGCAGGTATTTGTCATCGAAGAGTTTATATCCCGTCCCACCACTTCTCATCGTTCTCTAGTTTTTGTGATCCCCGGAGAGTTTGCAGTGACACCACTATTTTCCACCAAGTCTTCCCACATTGTGCTCCTCTTTCTGAAGCCCCCTTAGAAATACACACGCAGAGCTCAGCCTAGCTTCCCCTGCGTATTCACTATGTCTCCTAGCAACAGCCTACGATATGAAACGCAGGGAACTCCAATGCAGGAAGCTGGCAGCGCACCAGCAGCAAGGGTCCCCCGCTGCTAGGGTCTGAATGGATTGGATTGATTCCCACTGTTTCCTCCACACATACTTAGTGATTATTTGTGCTATTTTCTCCAGCCTGGATTCACTGGCTGGCAGCGGATCAGTCAAGCTGTTTGTCACATTACTGTATGTTTCCTGTTTTCAGTTATCATTTTGTCATCCAAGAATTTTTTTTTATTACTGGTTTAACTGTGAACTTGCCAGTCATCCTCTTTGTAACTCAGACCTCTTATGTCGGAGGTGTTTTTGTTAAAAAGTGGAAAAGAACTCCACCAACCTGCACAGATGGAAAATAAAACTAAAAACTAAAATAATAATAAAATAATTACCATAAGTGTTATATGAGAGCTGCACATTGTATAAAAATGAAATAAAGAATAATTAATTGATAAATTAATTAGAACGGTGCTCTTTAATAAAGTGCAATTGCAAAATGTTAATTAATTGTGCAAACTAAATTAGTGCAAAAATTGTGTGCAAAAATTGTGTGCAAAAAATATATCTGTCAAATGAATGCCAAAAACAAAATACAAATATGAAATCACCCAAACAAAAAGTCCAAATATGAAATCGCCCAAACAAAAAGTCCAAATATGAAATCACCCAAACAAAAAGTCCAAATATCTTCATATTGTTTTTGTTGTTGTTACACAGGATTTATATAGTGCCAACAGTTTGCACAGTGCTTTACAACATGAGGGCAAAGAGGGCCCTGCTCATTAGAGCTTACAATCTAAAAAGGAGGGTCACACTTATAACAGACCCTACATGTATAGATCCCAAATATCATACTGTATTTAAAGAGACTCTGTCACCTTGTCCATCCAGTCACCCCTAGGGTTGCCACCTCATCCCTTTAAAATGGAACACATAATAATTACACAGGTTCTGTGGCTGATTAAGGTGGTAATTAAACTCACTTGGTGCCTTATCTGCATTAAATCGGCCTCCAACCTGTGTACTTCATATGTGTTCAGGTTTAAAGGGATGAGGTGACAACCCTAGTCAGCCCCCTACTAAGTTATACACACCTTCACCACACTTTCCCCCACTGCTCTTTCTGTCACAGCCGCCTACTGATTCCAGGTGAGGGGGCACACAGGACCGATGACCTGCCATGAGGCAGTGCTTTAACCTCGGGCTAATGACTAGATCTTAACTCTGTCACAGCTCCTCATTGGTCATCCCAATTCTTTATTCTTCCAAGTGCTGCATATACACACTGCTCGCACCTCTCTTTCACAACTGCCCCCTAAACGCACCTGTATTTCTACCTTTTTTCTGTACAGCTCCAACCCCAATGAGCACAGGATTATAACTGGTGAAACAAAAACACTGCCTACCAACATAAATCCTAATCCCTGCTATTCTAAAAGGAGAGCTCCATAAAATATCTGTGAAAGGACAGGGAAGCTATTTTGGCTAGTTCTGCACTCCACTGAACCAGATTTAGCCAACCATGGGCTAAAGTCTGAAATCGGCTGACATCACAAAGTCAGTCCACACTCAGCAGGAATCCCAACAATATTATCAGGATCTGCCCAGATAATTGACCAACAGCTGGCTCAGACTCTCAGTGTGCTACTGAAAGCCTGAGCCAGTCGCTCCCACCCCCTTTACAGGCTGACACTCCAGTGAGTGCTGAAGGGACTGAGCACATAGAAGTAACTTAGTCACCAGCTCTCTGCTTGCTGTAGACCGAGAACTGAGCATTCGAAGGCAGCTTAGAGGTAGCAGGGAACAGATGCTGCATCCGCCTAGGTGAATATGATTGTTTTTTTTTTTGAAAGCCCACACTGTTTTAATTAGTTACCCCAGTGCTTTCCTTTCTGGATTACACTTCACCTAAATCTGTGCCTGTAGGGTAGCAATCCAGTGCAATACTTCAGTAGAGTTCAGTCTGTGTGCATCTACTTTCTGTTCCTGGTATTTGCTATCGCCATGACTAATTGCACTTAAAATTCTATAGGTCCACTGTTTGCAACAAACAATTTTATTCTGTAACTTGCAGAGATGGTAAGCAGAAAGACAGCACAGTCCAGAAGTATTATACTAATGGAACCGTTGTGTACTGCTTTTTAGAACTGCTGTGTCCTAGAGTGGAGAGCATGGTGGTAAGGTCATTAAAATGTTACAATTATCTCCTGCTGTCCTTTCTCTGAGATATTTCCTGGAGCTTTCCTTTAAGGAATAACTTAAAGTGGGATTTCAGTTTATATCTAAGCCTAAAACGGCTCCCATCCCTCTTCTAACTCCTATATGAACTACCCTCTAGAAGGAAGATGCTAATACTTGCTTATTCTCTCTGGGTGCTCTGTTCTGGTCACGTGAACACCCCACCCACTCCCAGCAGCCAGCTTCAGGGGAGAGCAGAGATTGCTGACAATGGATGGAATGCCTGTATGGTGACATCACCCACATAAGCTTACTTTGGGTCATCAATTGTTGGCTGTTCCTCCTCTCCCATGAAGCCACCACTGGGAGTCGATCATGTGACTAGACCGCCCTATGAATATATTCATCTTTCTTCAGACTTTGATAAAGACTGGAATTCCACTTTCAAAGTCAAAACATTAGTGTCAATAAGCAGATGATTTTTTTTTTGCATGGGAATGCAGCAGATGGCTTTCATCTAAGTCAGGGGTCTCCAAATTTTTCAGTACAAGGGCCACATCTTATATTTTACAAATAGTCATGGACCAAAAAAAAAAAACTGCTGTATTTTCTAAATGAATGAAATACTTTTTACTTGGAGAAAGCACTTGAATACAACAACATTTCCAAATTTTAGCCCATCAAACTCCTCCCTTACTTCTAGATCCCTATCAGAGCCCCCCTTACACGAGTCCCCACCAAAGTACCCCTTACCTGAGAGTCACCATCAGAGTCATCCCTTACATGAGAGTCCTTGTCAGAGTCTCCCCTTACATCCGTGTGTGTCCTTGTCAGAGTCCACCCTTACCCCACATACTGCCTGGGAGCATTGCTGTAGCAGCAAATAGGGGTGGAGCAGGTCTAAACAGAGAAAATGTCTGCCTGTGAATGCTGGGGTAAGCACATGATTGGCTTTTAGGAAGTCATCGGTCCTAGCAATCAATGACAGTACAATGACTGCGCAGCCAGAACGATCTCTGCGGAAGACTTGGAGTTGTTTGGATGTTGAGGAGAAACATAAACTATAGGCTGACCTGTAGACCTGTGTGAGAGGCCACTGATCCTAGCTGAATGTTTGATCCACCTACCACAATTTTGTTTTAAGCATTTTCAATTCAAATCATTTGCTCCATTTTTTTTTTTCCATAGCACACATTTGATGTCTGAAGATGAAGATTCTTTACTTGCATATGTCTTATAACGACTGATCAGTGTTTCTGTTAAATTTTTGCAAAAAATAAGAATAATGCCACGTACACACGATCGGAAATGCCGCCAGCAAAACTCAGTTGAGAGCTTTTTGTCGGAAAATGCAACCATGTGTATGCTCCATCGGTCTTTTGCTGGCGGAACTCCAGCCAGCAAAAGACTGAGAGCATGTTCTCTATTTTTCAGTCGGGAAAAGTTCCTATCTGAAAATGCATTCGTCTGTATGCAATTCAGACGCACAAAAAATCATGCATGCTCTGAAACAATTTGACGCATGCTATGAAGCATTGAACTTGACTGTTGTACGTCACCGCGTTCTTGACGGTCCAAAGTTCAGAGAACTTTGTGTGACCGTGTGTATGCAAGGCACGCTTGAGCGGAATTCCATCGGAAAAACCATCCAAGTTCTTTCTGACGGAAATTCCGATCATGTGTACGCGGCATAAAAGTTGTTTTAAAATCTATGGGTAAAATTTACATCTTTTGTTTGCTTTATTGTGTTTTTTTTTATGGCTCAGCCTCAAAGATCAGTTCTAGGCAACCTGCACTTCCAGTCCGTAAACTAAAAATATAAAAATAATATCAAGCATTCACTGCAACAGTTCGTAAAGTCCGAAAAATCACTACAGGTATTATAATCTTCATTCCAATAGAGCCACAGCATACACAGCTCTTCAAGCGCTCAGTGGGAAATATAAGACTGGAATTGTAGGACTGTAGAAAATGGTCAATGTCGTACATTTATCTATATGGTGTGTCTGCCTTCATTTAGATCTCATGTATAAATGTGTGTAAGTAACCTGCTCTACTTTTCATACATGCTTTGTGTCCATGTCCTACAGGTGCTGGACTTAATTTCAAGTGACAGTCTGAATGTTCCATCAGAGGAAGAGGTGTACAGAGCGGTCCTAAACTGGGTCAAACATGATGTGGATGGAAGAAGACAGCACGTTCCTCGGGTGAGGAGAGCATATATGCGAGCAATTGCATTATGTAAATATGAAACAGGAAAAATTTAAAGTTGAACTCCAGGCAAGCAGTTAACCTATACATTATGTACCTGAAAAAGACTTGTAATTCTGTTCAGTCAGTTTTGTGATCTAAACACCTCTGCCAGACCGCACCACCAGGTCTACAGCTTCCACTGCAGCACAGTTAACACTAGTTGAAAACAACCTCTCAGCTTACTGACTGGATAATGGGGGGCAGGAGCTGAGTTATAGGTCACCCTTTGCCTTTCTCTGCTCTCCTCCTGCCTGCCTGTCCCCTGTCAGCACATCTGGTCCTCTCTCACTTACACTCACTTACAGTATCCATTTACTACACTTAATGTGTAGTAAATGGATACAGCAACTGCATTGTTTGTAATTTTTTTTTTTATCCACAAAAACATAGGAGAAAATTCAGCAGTTTAATGCCCCATACACACGATCAGACTTTCCGACAACAAAACCATGGATTTCTTTAATCGTACATCACGGGACACAGAGCCATAGTAATTACTATGTGGGTTATAGTCCACCTTCAGGTGCTGGACACTGGCACACCCTAAACAGGAACTTGCCTTCCTATATAACCCCTCCCACTACTGGGAGTATCTGTTTTTTCACCAGTGTCTAAGGTGTTGGTCACGAGTGAAGACGTGCTGTGCTGAGCTCCTCTGGAGCAATCCTTGCTGGGGCTAGCTATGCAGCAGGATCCATTCAAAGTGTCTTTTAGCCCAAATTGAATGGTACCCGGGCCTCGTATCCGAAGAAACAAGGTTTTGCCTGTAACGCTTCTCTTTTTATTGCACTGGACCCCGGGATCCAGTACTTTTGGTTTTAAGGCCATAAAGTTTTACTGGCGGGGTGCTTTTGACAGGTCCAGGATTGTGGGTTCCCAGAGGGTCCCCAGTTCCTGAAGGTTTGTTAACGGAACCCACCGTGAAGTGTGAAGATTGGGTCTGTTTGTTTTACCACAAAAAACCCTGCAGCAGGAAAGGTAAGTGGAGTTTTTCCAAGGAATTTTTAAATTTTCTTATGAAATGTCTCCTTTTAAAGTAAATGTTGTCAAGCCTAAGAGTCACCACTGGGGGCTGTATGGAGCATGTACCTTCTCATGCTTTGCTCAGAGTCAAGCTGTGTCACAGAAGCAGCAGACTTTTTTTCCTCCGGCTAGCAGGCAGACCTCTGGTAAGTTTGGGGGGTTTTGCTTCCTCCAGACACCCCCACCTGAGCTGAACTCTTCCCCTCTTCAAGAGGCTGAGTATAAGGGAGAACTAAAAATGATCGGCAATGCCATTTCCTTTCACCGCCCCTACACGGCGGCGGCTTCCAGGTCTCCTCCAAGCCATCCCTCCCTTACTCAGCCGATCCCGTTGGATCAGAGGACCTTACTTGCGCGGGAAAACTCTTTTTTGAAAAAAAGGAGGGGGGCACGATGCGACGGGGGGGGGGGCTTAGCGCGGCGTTGGCGTCCTCCAATGCGGGAGTGTGTTTTTTAAAAAGAAACACTCCATTTATGCTGGCTGCAAAATTGTTGGCGAGACATAAGAGCAAAGAAGAGCACAAGAGAGGTTTTGGTGATACAGGCATTTCCTATTTGACACGTTTACTATTTGCATCAGGCTGAGCATTAATAGCAGTGGCGGTAGCTGGACTATTGCTCAAGCAGTAGATGTGATTTCTACTGGTAGTACCTGTGCTTTGTGCATCGGGCTATGGTCAGAAGGGGGGTTGAAACAACTCCAAAAAAGAGCTAAGGGTCTCCCTCAAGCTCTGGAAAGCCTACTCGTCTCTACAAATGGCATCCTTCCCTGAGGGGGGGTGGCTGGTCAGTGTGAGCATCAGGGCCATGAAATGACTGCAACTGTTTTTAATACTGCAGCCCCTGTTTATTTTATGATAATTAAAAAAAAAAAACTTTAGCGACTTTAATCTCATCACAGTGTGGGTCAAAATGCAACAGGTTCTCTTCCATTACCCAGGACCCACAAATTGAGGAACTAGGGGCAGGAGAAGACGAATTCCCTCAGGGGACCATGGTGAGGGCTGATGACTCCTCTTCTGAGGTGTCAAATGCGGGAGAATCAGTTGTTCCAATCTTAAGATTGATGGTGCAATTTCTTGCTGAATGATCGCTCCACCATTTATGTACCCTTAACTGAGTGTTTGGGTTCACTAAAGCCTCCTCAAGCTGTGCATGCCATTTCCTGTCCATTCATTGCTGGAAAAGCTTTTTTTTGTACCTGAGAGGATCACCCAGATAAGCATTTTTTTCCCTCCGAAAAAGTTTTCACTTTATCCTATGGTAGAGGAAATTCACTAAGTAGGGTATACCAGCAATTAACGCTGCTATATCCTCTGTGAATACGTTTGACTTGTCCGGCATACAATGCTCAAATGCTTAGGGATCCAACGGATAAAAAGGTGGCATTCCTATTGAAAAAAAAAAGGCCCTGGAGGCAGCTTTATGTTTGCAATAGTTGCTATGAGAGATTCTATCCTTCAGGCCTTGCGCCCTTCGCTAGGCGCCCTGTAAGAAGCTCCTAGCTAATCTTCCTTTTTTCAGTGAAACAGCTATTTGGGGATGTTTTGGATAATACATCCAAAGAAATTCTAGTGAAAAGCCCCGCTTTTGCCTTTTTAGAAAAGGAGTAAATGTATTTTCGTTTTAAAGCTCCTTCTCCTGTGCCAGAGGCATCAGCCTCCAGGCTTCCACCGTCAGGTTCAATTGAATAGGGGGAATTCTTCTGCAGTTCTCAAGGATCTGGCAAGGAAGAGTGTCACGACGAATGGGGGACTTCCTCAATAGCTCCAGGGTACAAACTGGAGTTCCAAGAGTTCCCTGTCTCCTCGTTTTCTCGGATCAAACGTTTCTAAGGATCCAAAGAAAAAAGTGATCATGGGGGTCCTCATGTAAGAACAGAGGTTGGAGTTTGATTCAAACCTCTTTTTTTCACGGTGCCAAATCCGAATGGACATTCTGGATCTCAAAAATCTAAATTCAATTCCTTAATATAATCGCTCATTTTTCGTATGGAGTCAATCCAAATCAGTTATCTCCATCCTACAAGGAGGAGAACTTCTGGCGTCAATCGACATCAAAGATGCATACCTCCATATGCCTATTTCCTCGCTCTCTAGTAATATCTACTTTTCAAGGTGCAAAATCTTCATTTTCAGTGTGTTGCTCTGCTTTCCGGCCCAGCTACTGCACCTTGAGTGTTTACAAAGGTTCTGGCCCCTCTTTTAGCCAGATTTAGGGCCCAAGGTATAATGGTTTACCCAGTCGATCTGTTCTTGATAGACCAGTCGGTAGCCCGCTTAGACCAAAGTATGGTCACCACATTCATCTACCTGGAATATCTAGGTCGAATCTAGGTCGAGAAATCTTTAAAACCATGAAGAAGGCAAAATACTTGGGTCCGATCATAGGTTCACCCAGAGAAGGGTATTCTTACCCCAGGCAAAGATCAGCGCCATAAAGTAACTGATTTAGGTGGTCGAAGCAAGATCAATTTCTTCTATTCAACTTTGCATGAGGTTATTGGGAAAGATGGTGGCTTCATTCGAGGCTGTTCCTTTTGCTCAGTTTCATTTGAGACTGCTGCAAAACAGTATCCTATCGGCTTGAAACAAAGGGTTCAAGCTCTACATGTGTCTGACTCCAAAGCCTACGGCCACATCACCCTGATAGCGCCCGATCTTGTCTGATCTTGGAAGCTAAGCAGGGTCGGGCCTGGTTAGTACCCGGATGAGAGACCACCTGGAAATACCAGGTGCTGTAGGCTGGGTGGGCCAGAGCCTCAGTTTATGGTCAATATCCAAAAATCTACAAAGGGGAAAATTCTTCCTTCAGTTACCTGGGAAGTGGTAACAACATATGCCAACCTTTTTGGTTTAGGTTGGGGAACAGTCCTGGAAGAGGCGACTGTCCAAGAGAAGTGGCCCAGATCAGAAATGGCCTTGCCCATTAAGATTTTAGAAATTCAGGCAGAGCTCTTGGTTCTGAGGGCCTGAATGTTCAGTTTATGGTATTGTCCTGCCATGATTCAATCCGACAATGCCTCAGCAATGGTCTATATTAATAACCAAGGGGGCACAAGAAGTTGTGCGGCCCAGAGAAGGGTGAATCATATCCTATCTTGGGCATAAAACAATGTACTTTGCCTATCTGCAGTCTTCATTCTAGGAATAGAAAATTGGCAGGCGGACTACTTGAGTCGCCAGCAGTTGTTCCCGAGAGGATGGTTCCTTCACCCCGATATCTTCCTGTCAATATGTCAAAAATGGGGGGGGTCCCAGACATAGATCTGTTTGCATCTCGGTTCAACAAAGAAATCGACAACTTTGTGTCAAGAACAAAGGATCCGCTAGCATGCGGAACAGATGCCTTGCTATTCCCGTGGAATCGGTTCTCACTGATTTATGCATTCCCTCCTATTCTGCCTGCGTCCATGACTTCTTCGCAGGATCAAGCAGGAAGGGAAGTCGTTGATTCTTGTGGCCCCCAGCGGGGCCCAGGAAATCTTGGTATGCAGAGATCGTAAAGATGGCAGTAGGGGACCCATGGAAACTACCATCACAGCCAGACCTTCTCTCACAAGGTCCGGTGTTCTATCCTATGTTACAAACGCTAAATTTAATGGTCTGGCTATTGAGACCCACACTGTGAAGAAGCGTGGGCTGTCAGGTTCAGTCGTTTCTACCTTGGTTAATGCAAGGTAGCTGGCTTCCATAATTATATGTTATGGAGTCTGGGAAACATATGTCTCCTGGTGTGAAACCAGGAGTTGCACCCCAGGAAATAGCTCAAAGGTAGGATCCTTGACTTTCTGCAGATGGGGTGAGAAATAGGCTGGCCTTGAGTGCTTCTAAGGACAGGTCTCGGCCTTATTGGTATTATTTCAATGGCCACTTGCTTCGCATTCTTTGGTTTGTAACTTTATTCAGGGGGTAACACGGCTTAATCTCCGATTAGGTAACCCCTGAACCCTTGGGACTTGAATTTAGTTTTACAAAACACCCTTTTTTTGGGCCGATACGACATATTCCCTTGGTCCTTTTTTGAGAAGGAAACTCTTTTTTCTGGTAACCATATCTGCTGCAAGAAGGGTATCAGAATTGGCTGTTCTTTCTTGTAAAGAGCCATATTATTATTGTTCACAAGGATAAGGTAGTATTGCGTCTTCATCCTAACTTTTTACCAAATGTATTATCAGGTTTTTATCTAAACCAGGATATTGTGCTACCTTCATTTTTCCAGAACCCTGTTCTATAGAAGAAAAATCGCTACATTCTCTTGATTCGGAAAACATATGTTTTGTTCGTGTTGCCTGAAGGTCCTAAAAGGGGACAGTCAGCATCGAAACCTACCATTTCTAAATGGATTCGACAAGTAATCGTTCAAGCTCAAGGTTTAAAGAGGTAGTTCTACCCTCTCAAATCAAAGCACACTCCTCTAGGGCTGTTATGCCGCATACACACGGTCGGACTTTTCGGCTACAAAAGTCCGACGGACTTGCGGCAGACTTTCTAACAAACGGACTTGCCTACATACGATCACACAAAAGTCCGACGGATTCGTACGTGATGACATACATCGGACTAAAATAAGGAAGTTGATAGCCAGTAGCCAATAGCTGCCCTAGCTTGGGTTTTTGTCCGTCGGACGAGCGGATTTCTGGGTCCGGCGGAGTTACGACTTAAAGATTTGAAGCATTTCAAATCTAAAGTGCGTCAGATTTGCGGCTGAAAAAGTCCGCTGAAAGTCCGGGGAAGCCCACACACGATTGTCCGCCGGATTTGGTCCGTCGGCGTACGTCGGACTTTTGTAGACGAAAAGTCCGACCGTGTGTACGCGGCATTGGTGCTTTGTGGGCAGTGCATCACCAAGCCTCCATGGCTCAATTCTACAAGGCCGCAACTTGGTCTTCAATCCATACATTTACCAGATTCTATCTGGTGGATGTAAAAAGATATGAGGATGACGCCTTTGGGCGCAGTGTACTGCAGGCAGCAGTATAAATCCTCTGATCTCATGGTGCCCTACTTTGGTTGTGTCTCCCTCCCCTCAGTTGGCATTGCTCTTGGACATCCCACATAGTAATTACTATGGCTCTGTGTCCCGTGATGTACAATTAAAGAAAATAGGATTTTTATAACAGCTTACCTGTAAAATCCTTTTCTTTTGAAGTACATCACAGGACACAAAGGTCCCGCCCCTCTTTCTAGTATACATGTGTATTGCTTTGCTACAAAACTGAGATACTCCCAGTGGTGGGAGGGGTTATATAGGGAGGCAACTTCCTGTTTAGGGTGTGCCAGTGTCCAGCACCTGAAGGTGGACTATACCCCACATAGTAATTACTATGGCTCTGTGTGCCGTGATGTACTTCAAAAGAAAAGGATTTTACAGGTAAGCGGTTATAAAAAATCCAATTTTTTTGTTAGAAGGATGTTGGCTCCAACTTGTCTTGCATACACAAGGTCACACAAATGTTGGCCAACAATTACAACAACGTAGTGACATACAAGACGTATGTGATATCTCCATTACAAACGCTAGTTTTACAAGATCGAGTGCTTCCGGCTCGTACTTGATTCCGAACACGCGTGAACTTTTTGTTTTGTTTTGTTGGCGGAAAATTTGAGAACCTGCTAGCCAACATTTGTTGGCGGAAAGTCCGACAACAAAAAATCGATGGGGCATACACACGGTCGGACTTTCAGCCAACAAGCTCACTTCCAACATTTGTTGTCGGAAAATCCGATCGTGTGTACGGGGCATAAGTCTTGTGACAGCCCGCATGAACAATAGCATCACGTTTTTATCTCTTTTCATTACCTGACCAGTTTTTTATACAGTAGTTTTGATCATGCTGGCTTGTTTCTACTAAGAATGAAGGCACTAGAAAACATATTTGTTTTTTAATCCATTTTATTCAGTTATGGTCATTTTTATGTGTGTGCATTAACATTCAAAAATGCAAATAAAAGAGGATTGATAAGGATCAAGACTGTGAAATTAAAGCCAAAAACAAAGTCTGTATAAGACCTGATCGATTGTAAAGTTTACGAAATGGTTGTATGCTGCCCATCGTTCTTAGCTGATAATGCAGATATAATTCAACATGCTTTTTGGACAGTTTATATGATACACAATAAAGTACATTATACTGTACCAGTGATACTAAAGGCACAATTTTTTTTTATAATGAAGTAATATCTATTGAGCTTTTAATATTTTAGTTATACAAGAAATACCAGTCATATACATTCCATTCCTAACCAAACATAGTTATACGCATCAGATAACAATGTGATTTATCGTTAAAGCTCAAGGTTATTACAAGCATTGTGCGAGTAGGGACATAACACAAGAACTAAAATTCAGAAGGACCAATTTTTTTTTTGTGTGTTGATAGGCCAGTTTTCCCTATCTAGGGCATTGTTGACAACATTTCTCCATCACAATTTTTTAAATAAAAAAATATTCTACTTACCTGCTCTGCTCTTTTTTTGACGCATATGTCTTAAAACCGATAAACCAACACACCCCCGTTCAAATCTAACCCCATCAGAAGCTGAGTCGCTGCATTGCCTTTCTCAAAACTCCAGTCTTATAATCAAACCGGCAGACAAAGGTTGTGCGATTGTATTACAAGCTAAAACAAACTACCTCCAGGAATCCATGCATCTATTTTCTGATACAAAACTCAAATGTGACCCACTACTGAAGTTTAAAAGAGAGGGCATCTAACGAAGGTATCAACACCATGGAAACGGCCTTCCTCAAAAGAGAGGTTTACAAATGACCACATTTTTATCATCTACCTAAAATACACAAGGACCCCACTCATCCCCTAGGACATCCTATAGTCGTGGCAATGGAAAGCGTCACCATCTATTTCTCTATATACATCGACCACTTTCTACAACCTCTTGCCTAAAACCTACCATCAAACATATGCGACAGCATTCATCTTCTACAGATGCTAAAAAATTACTCATGGGTATCCACCTACCTATGGCTTTCACTAGATGTACGCTCTCTTTACACCAGCATACCATATGAGGTTGGGTTAAGAGCGGTCACACATTTTTTGGGCGAGGACCCCCTAGTGAATCCATAACAGGCCAACTTCATCACTGAGGCCACAGAATACTGCTTGACTCACAACTACTTTTAATTTGATGGCGCGTACTACCTGCAGACCCATGGTACGGCGATGGGAGCCAACTTTGCTCCCAGTTACGCCAGTCTGACCATGGGCCTCTATTAACACATCAAGATTTGGCACAGCAATAGTCTATGGGGTGTCTCGCTCACCACGGAAGACCATTTCGTTGAGTACTGCAACAACAACATCTTTCACTTGCGTTTATGACCCTGACAGGTAGGCATTTCTAGATTTAGAACTATGCCATAAGATCAATAACCTCTATGCCCATAACTATACTAAACCAACAGCAGGAAAATCGTATCTTCACTTTCAAATTTGCCACCGTTCCCGTTGGATACAAAACATACCTAAAAGCCAATTCTGCTGCCTCAACACAATTGCACACGCAAACAGGACTATATTACCCATGGCTATTTACTCAAAGAAAAGTCCCTTGATAAGATATCCTGACACCCTTGAGGAAGATGCCCATCTATAGTATCTTGATCTTGCGGAACATACTGACACCACTCCCAGCTACCGACACCAATTCATAACCCGTTTAGATTTACTACTCCATTTCATACACCATTTAGACAGATGGCGCGTATACTGCAAAAACCCTGGTCTATTCTACTGGAGGATCCACACCTCAAAACCTTCCTGACAGATAAACCTGAAGTCTCATCTAGAGGAGCCAAAAACATTAAAACAAAATTGCGTAGAATTAAGCATACCGCCAATCAGAACAGCTGCCCAATTACCTTCTTCGTCTTGAAAGGCATGTATCAGTGTTGCAAGTTGAGGTGCCTCACATGTCTGGCATAGACAAAAAGATTCCACCCACAAAGACGCCACCTATGTTCTTCCAGAATTGTTCACCTGCTTGACCGTTTGTTGTATACTGTCTTAACCGTCCTTGCGGATTATTGTACCCGGGGCACACTATATGTTGATTGAGAAAAAGATTTGGAGAACATCAGAGGTTTGTAGAAGAGGGCTCGGACAAACATAGCGCCCCCTGACATTTTAAAGCGTTCCACAACCAATCATCCGATGGTCCTTTTGTATGGATTTCAGAAGACATGCCCCATACCCTCCCTGTAGCAGAATGCCTTAAATGTCTGTGCGAAAGAGAGACATACTGGATTTATTCCTTGAACACCTTCACCCTGGTGGACTAAATGAAGAGCTGGAAATGCATGCTGTTTTGTAGCTATACAATATCGAACTCTCTTTAGGTCCACCATATGTCTGCCTAGTAATTCTGCTTGTTGATCCCCCTATAATGTTCCAAAAAGGGTCCCACCATCACTCATATAACCTGGTCTCAAGCATAGAAATCACCAGTCCACCAAGTATTTTAAGCAGAACCACCATTATGACGTTCATAGTTCACTTTCCTCTAGATTTGTGGGTCCCCCCCCTATCTTTTTCCATGGAGGGTCACACCATGCCTCCTGTGACCTGGTTACATATATTAGATATTACAGCCAACTTAACATAGTAGGCAATAATTATAATATATACAGCATGTCTGAATCGTGGATTCAAACAATTAGTCCTAAATTTTAATACTATATAATGGATATGAATCGTCTACACACCCCTGTTAAAATGTCAGGTTTCTGTGATGTAAAAAAAAAAGAGACAAAGATAAATCATTTCAGAACTTTTTCCACCATTTTAATGTGATCTATAAACTGCACAACTCAATTGAAAAACAAACTGAAATAATATTTTTTTTTTGGGGGGGGGGTAAAAATATAAAAACTAAAATAATGTGGTTGCATAAGTGTGTGCACACCCTCCTTTTTTTAACTGGGGATTTAGCTGTGTTCAGAAATACGCAATCGCATTCAAACTCAGGTTAAATAGGAGTCAGTACACACCTGCCATCATTTAAAGTGCCTCTGATTAATCCCAAATAAAGTTCAGCTGTTCTAGTAAGTCTTTCCTGATATTTTCTTAGTCGTATCCTACAGTAAAAGCCATGGTCCGCACAGAGCTTCCAAAACATCAGAGGGATCTCATTGTTAAAAGGTATGAGTCAAGAGAAGGGTACATAAGAATTTCCAAGGCGTTGGCTATACCATTGAACACAGTGAAGACCGTCATCAAGTGGAGAACATATGGCATAACAGTGACATTCACAAGAAAAAAGACCTCGCCTGCGCTCAGGTGTCCATGAACTGGATATGTGGTGCAGCCACCTATAGAAGTAATGCCTAGCGTCTTGCAGCCCTCATTTGAACAATGGGTATTCAAGATAAAAAAAAACAGAAAAGAAAGAGGGCGCACCAACCTAGTGCATTACCACTGATAAACTTTAATGCAGCATAAAAACAGTAAAAATTATACTCACAAACGAGCTAGTATAAATAGCTTTCAAAAGGGCGCAAAAGCGCTGTTTCTGTGGATCGACACCCCAGGACCTGTTGCCGAGAGGATAAGACCAGCGCAAATGGCTGATGCGCCCTTTTGAAAGCTATATATACTAGCTCGTTTGTGAGTATAATTTTTACTGTTTTTATGCTGCATTAAAGTTTATCAGTGGTAATGCACTAGGTTGGTGCGCCCTCTTTCTTTTCTGTTTTTTTTTATAACAGTGACATTATCAAGAACTGGACATCCCTCCAAAATTGATGAAAAGACCAGAAGAAAACAGGTCAGAGAGGCTGCCAAGATGCCCACAGCAACATTAAAGGAGCTTGAGGAATATCTGTCAAGTACTGGCTGTGTGGTACATGTGACAACAATCTCCCGTATTCTTCATATGTCTGGGCTATTGGGTAGAGTGGCAAGATGGAAGCCTTTTTTTTACAAAGAAAAACATCCAAGCCCAGCTACATTTTGAAAAAACACATGTGAAGTCCCCCAAAAGCATGTGGAAAAATGTGTTATGGTTTGATGAAACCATGGTTGAACTTTTTGGTCATAATTCCAAAAGATATGTTTGGTGCAAAAACAACACTGCACATCACCAAAAGAACACCATACCCACAGTGAAGCATGGTGGTGGCAGCATCATGCTTTTGGGGCTGTTTTTCTTCAGCTGGGCCTTAGTCAAGGGTAAAGTAAATTATTAACAGTTCCAAATACCAGTCAATATTGGCACAAAACCTTCAGGCTTCTGCTAGAAAGCTGAACATGAAGAGGAACTTTTCAGCATGACAACGACCCAAAGCATACATCCAAATCAAGAAAGGAATGGCTTCACCAGAAGATTTAAAGTTTTGGAATGGCCCAGCCAGAGTCCAGACCTGAATCTGATTGAAAATATGTGGGGTGATCTGAAGAGGGCCCTGCACAGGAGATGCCTTCGCAATCTGACAGATTTGGAGTGTTTTTGAAAAGAAGATTGGGCAAATATTGCCAAGTCAAGATGTTCCATGCTGATAGACTCCTACCCAAAAAGACGGAGTGCTGTAATAAAATCAAAAGGTACTTCAACAAACTATTTAGTATAAGGGTGTGCACACTTATTTTTACTTCCCTCCGCTTAAAAGATTTCAGTTTGTTGTTCAACTGAGTCATACAGTTTATATGTCACATTAAAGGTGGAAAAAGTTCTGAAATTATTTCTTTGTCTCATTTTTTTTTACGTCACAGAAACCTGACATTTAGCAGGGGTGTGTAGACTTTTTATATCCACTGTATAATTCTATTTTATTTATGTATTGATAATAGAAAAAATAATTTCAAGTACCGTATATACTCGAGTATAAGTTGACCCGAATATAAGCCGAGGCACCTAATTTTACCACAAAAAACTGTGAAAACTTATTGACTCGAGTATAAGCCTAGGGTGAGAAATGCGCAGCTACTGTAAGTGGAAAAGAGGGTCAACAATGCCCATTTGCAGTCTCGCTGTGCCCATTTGCATGCCTCAGAGTGCCCATGTGCAGCCATAGGTCCCCCGGACTTCAAACTCAGTAGTTAATGGTTCCTAGATGCCCCCTACCTGCAGCCAAAATTTGGGGTCTCTGGACCCAAAGGGTCCCGAAATGACATTGCTGCAGATGGACACAGTTGACCGGTTTTGGGGCCCCGTATCTCAATGCCACTTGGTGCTAGGAACCCCAAATTTGGTGTGCAAACCCAGTGGAACTAACACTACAACAACCCAGCTGGGGTTCCTAGCACCAAGTGGCTCCGAGATACGGGGCCCCAAAATCGGTCAACTGTGTCCATCTGCAGCAATGTCATTTCGGGACCCTTTGGCCCCAATGTCGGTTCAGAAAATGTCAAGCACTTTTCTGCAGCAGAGAATGCCGTTTTCCGAACCGAATTTGGGGCACCGTATCTCGGGGCCACTTGGTGCTAGGAACCCCAGCTTTGGATATGTTGGCCCCGAGATACGGGGCCCCAAAATTGGTTCGGAAAATGTCATTCTCTGCTGCAGAAAAGTGCTTGACTTGAGTATAAGCCAAGGGGGGCATTTTCAGCACAAAAAATGTGCTGATAAACTCGGCTTATACTCGAGTATATACGGTACCATGTCTATTTTCTGTATTTCTGTATTTTTTTGTAACACTCTTTCCATTTATATACTTTTCTTATCCATTTTATACAGGACCCTTAAGGTCTGAATACTTTCAATCAATAGCGAGTCACTCTACAACTTGGTATATAGTAGATAATATCAGCTAGTTTACATTGATATTATAGTCCAGTGATAGATTATTTATTAGCATTGTGTGTTAGCGCTGTATTGATTACATGCAAGTTGGTGTCTGAGGGTGGGAGTACCTGGCCTCATCACACATATATACCACACTTAAGATGGCTGCCTCTATGACCTGATGAAGGAGCACGCATGCTCCAAACGCGTTCTGCCTCCCCCTGCATCCCAGAAGCAAGTCTCACCCTGGTCTGCAGCGTCCTCAGCCTCCATGAGCACTATTGGTAGTGCGGGAATCCACCAGCACAGCCGACAGTCTGCCATTGTTACAGAGACAGAGAGACACCCAGCGGGACTACCCGGGTGCAGCAATAGGGACTTGCATGTGTTTACAAGTGCAATCTAATCCTGTTAGTGCATAACTTTTTAACCATTAAAGTGTTTTAAACTATTACATGTAGAAGTGCTGTTCCTTCTCTTCTTGCCTACAGAATACATTTTTAGCTCATTAGGAAACAGCTACTTCCGGGTGATATGAGCTAGTGACTCCAAATCGCCCTGTCCATTAGTTTAAACACCTGATGGACTTTTCCAGATGTACCCAGGAATGCCTTATGTGACTGCTGGGACTCTCCCTTGTGCGCCAAACTTTTATCCTTGTGATCACATGACTGCTGATTGGTTCTAGGTCTTCACTGAGCAGAAAGGGGTAACTGTCAGCGTGATTCTGAGAGCCTGAGCCAATTGGCTGGTAAGGCATTTGGGTGGATCCCAGCATTATTGGCAGGATACATCCAGAGGCTAAAGCCTGTTTGCTGATTCTGAGTCACAGGAGAGCAGAAATAAGCGCAGTCCTGTGACCCAGAAGAGAAGTGTGGCCAAAAAAGCTCTTGCCATACTTCTCTTTTAAGGTTAAGAAAAAGTTTAAATGTTAGTACTACTTTAATTTCTAATGCAACAATGCTATGATTGCTGCTTCAATCCTGCAGTTTGATATCAAGAGTGGGAGACACCGAAATGAGGGAAGTGGGAGAAAAGGTCCAATCACTTGTGCATTCAACTGTAGAAGCCCTCTGATATCTGCAGCAGACATTGATTCAGTGTTCTCCACTAAAGCCACTAAAGCATTTGTTTTGTGTACAGTGAAATATAACTGGTTGATCCTGCCTTCAGCTGTCCCTCTCATCTGCTCTATGTCCCCATTACGGGCCTCTACAGAGCATGCTCAGTTTCATTTCCATTCTAAGCTCCTAATTTCCTCCTTTTTTCTTAATTGTGCATCCCACATGACTATAGAGTCACACATGTGGGTGTATACACAATGATAAATGACACTCCCCTCCCTCCCTCCAACATGTCCTATTGCCAAACACTAAGAGGGTGGGATATAGTATGCTGATCGATTACATTCACTAAGAAACTCCCAAAAAGCTTTGTTTTAATATAAATCAGTATTAAATATATCAAATGTAATTGCTAAAACATGTAAAGTAAAAAAAGAGCCTGGGATGCAGATGCCGTCTGAACAAAATGAAAGCTAGTGTCAGCCATCTTTGACTCCACCCACACCATATTAATGCATTAAAATCCAGATTTGATGTTCAATAAAGATTTATAGGGGGCTATAATGCAGTTATTTGATATTTATAATTTATTTGAATTCCTCTTCTGAAACTTCTTTTTTCTTTTTTTTTTTTTTAACACTGGCACAGCACCAATCAGGGTAGTGCAGACACTGTAGAGAGCAAACATTAACAGACGCCCCTCCCAAGGATCTTTTCCTTCAGATGCCAAAGAACAGGGAAGGATCATGTGATCACACAACAGCACTGCAGAAATAAGGGATTTGGAGGATTAAAAAAATATACCCTGGCAGAATTTATGATTTCTTGGCCATTTTTCAGAGAATATGAATGATAACACAAAAATATTTCTTTCACTCATGGTTAGTGTTTGGCTGAAGCCATTTATTATCAATCAACTGTGTTTAATCATAATCACAATATAAACTACCCAAATAATCCTGATCAAAAGTTTACATACCCCAGGTCTTAATACCTTGTATTGCCCCCTATCTTCCCAGATGGTAAAGCTGCCCATTCCTCTTGGCAAAAAGCCTCCAGTTCCTGTAAATTCTTGGGCTGTCTTACATGAACTGCACGTTTGAGATCTCCCCAGAGTGGCTCAATGATAGTGAGGACAGAAGACTGAGATGGCCACTCCAGAATCTTCACTTTATTCTGCTGTAGCCAATGACAGGTCGACTTGGCCTTTGTTTTGGATCATTGTCATGTTGGAATGTCCAAGTACGTCCCATGCACAGCTTCCTGGCTGATGAATACAAATGTTCCTCCATTATTTTTTGTTAACATATTGCATTCATCTTGCCATCAATTTTGACCAAATTTCCTGTGCCTTTGTAGCTCTCACATCCCCAAAACATGAGCAATCCACCTCCGTGTTTCACAGTAGGAATGATGTACCTTTCATCATAGGCCTTGTTGACTCCTCTCCAAATGTAGCGTTTATGGTTGTGGCCAAAAAGCTTAATTTTGTTCTCATAGCTCCAAATGACTTTGTGCCAGAAGGTTTGAGGCTTGTCTCTGTGCTGTTTGGCATATTGTAAGCGGGATACTTTGTGGCATTTGTGTAGTAATGGCTTTCTTCTGGCAACTCGACCAGGCAGCCCATCTTTCTTCAAGTGACTCCTTATTGTGCATCTTGAAACAGCCATACCACATGTTTTCAGAGAGTCCAGTATTTCATCTGAAGTTATTTGTTGGTTTCTCTTTGCATCCCGTACAATATTTCCTGGCAGTTGTGGCTTTAATTTTAGTTGGTCTACCTGACCGTTGTTTGGTTTCAGCAGAACCCCTCATTTTCCACTTCTTGATTAGAGTTTGAACACTGCTGATTGACATTCTCAATTCCTTGGATATCTATTTTTATATCCCTTCCTGTTTTATACAGTTCAACTACCTTTTCCCACAGATCCTTTGACAATTCTTTTGCTTTCCACATGACCCAGAATCCAGAAACGTCAGTGCAGCACTGGATGAAATATGCAAGGGTCTGTCAGGAGTCCAGAATACTCATTGACCTTTTACACACACACACACTAATTACAAGCAAACAGATCACAGGTGAGGATGGTTAACCTTTAATAGCCATTCAAACCACTTTGTGTCAACTTGAATGCATGTTACCAGTTCAAAATCACCAGGGTATGTAAACTTTTCATCAGGGTCATTTCGGTAGCTTGTGTTGTCGTTATGATTTAAAATTAGTAAACATGGTTGATTGATAATAAATGGCTTCAGCCAAACACTAACCGTGAGAGCCCTTTCACAATGAGGCGCTTTACAGGCGCTACAGCGCTAAAAATAGCTCCTGCATAGCGCTTGTAAGGAGCCTCTCCTGTCTCTCCAGTGTGAAAGCCTGAGGGCTCAACCAGCGGTGCGCTTGCAGGATGGTAAAAAAAAGTCCTGCAAGCCGCATCTTTGCAGCGCTGTAGGAGCGGTGTATACACTGCTCCTAAAGCGCCCCTGCCCATTGAAAACAATGGGGCATCGGCATTTTGTGGGCGGTTTTGACTCTTTTTCGGCCGCTAGCGGGGGCCAAATAACGCCACTAAAATGACGGTAAAACGGCGTTGAAAATAGCGCCGCTCTACCGCCCCTGCCCGCCCCAGTGTGAAAGGGCTCTGCGTGAAAAATGTTTTTGTGTTATCGTTCATAGTCTCTGAAAAATGGCCAAGAAATCATAAATTCTGCCAGGGTATGTAAACTTATGAGCACAACTGTATATATGATTTAAGTGAATAAATTATGGCAATTAACACTTTGTTTGGCATCACTGTAATATAAATTATACACTGCCTTTAGGTAGAAGATATATAATTTTTCTTGTTTCCATGAACATGATTATATTTTTTTTCTTTTACTTTTTCCTGGTAGCTAATGAAGTGTGTGCGGCTTCCATTGCTGAGCAGGGATTTCCTAATGAGCAGTGTTGACACAGAGCTCCTAGTTCGCCATCACTCAGAATGTAAAGACTTGTTGATTGAGGCCCTAAAGTACCACCTGATGCCAGAACAGCGAGGGGTCCTGAGTAATAGCCGGACAAGGCCACGGCGCTGCGAAGGGGCCAGCACTGTGCTCTTTGCAGTAGGTAAGGATGATAAAGCAACCTGCTTTTCTTCTGTGGATTTGAGAACATTTTTGCAGAGTTTTTATTGTTTTTCCATAATTTACAAGTTCAGTGAAATAACATGAAACCGATGCTATAGGAAACAGAGCCACAGCTAAATTACCTTATACAAAGGGTGTCAAACTCAATTTCATTGTGGGCCACATCAGCATTGTGGATGCTTTTTAAAGCGCCAGTTGCATCTGTAAGGCCCCTTTCACACGGACAGATAGAATTGTGATTTTAGCTGCGTTTTCTACCGCAGCTAAACGCACACAATGCTTTCCTATGGCCCCATTCACACACTGTGTTTAGCTGCGTTTTGATTACATGCGGTTTTGTGTGGATAGAAAAAATAGAATTGACTGCGTCCAGGAGCGATTTCCAACAACCCTGGCTGTGTGTTGTCGGGGTCCGCGGGCGGGGGGCTTATCGAAATCTGGGAGCCCCCTTTAATAAGGGGGCCCCCAGACCCCGGCCCCCCACCCTATGTGAATGAGTATGGGGTACATCGTACCCCTACCCATTCACCTGGGGGAAAAAAAGTGTCAATAAAAAAAACACACTACACAGTTTTTAAAAGTAATTTATTAGGCAGCTTCGGGGGTCTTCTTCCGACTTTGGGGGTCTTCTGCCGACTTTGAGGGTCTCTCAGGCCTCTTCTCCCTCTCTCCGGTGTCGTCTCCGTGCCCTCTGGTTCTTCTCCGGTGCCTTCTTCCTTCTGCCGAGCTCCTCCGCTATCTTCTCCTCTTTTGCCGCTCTTTTGCTAGTGGAGGAGCCTGGTCTTCTTCCCCAAGACGTCTTCTTCCCTCTTCTCTTCCAGAGATGTTGACACGACGCTCCCTCTCGCTGTAATGCCGTGAGCGAGGTCCGCAACCAATTATATAGGCATGGGGCGTGGCCACCGGGTGATGTCACCCGGTGACCCCGCCCCTTATGTCGTCACAGTCCCATCATGCCCCAGGTCTGTGACATCATAAGGGGGCAGGGTCACCGGGTGACATCTCCCGGTGGCCACGCCCCATGCCTATATAATTGGTTGCGGACCTCGCTCACGGCATTACAGCGAGAGGGAACGTCGTGTCAACATCTCTGGAAGAGAAGAGGGAAGAAGACGTCTTGGGGAAGAAGACCAGGCTCCTCCACTAGCAAAAGAGCTGCAAAAGAGGAGAAGATAGCGGAGGAGCTCGGCAGAAGGAAGAAGGCACCGGAGAAGAACCAGAGAGCGCGGAGACGACACCAGAGAGAGGGAGAAGAGGCCTGAGAGACCCCTGAAGTCGGAAGAAGACTCCCGAAGTCGGAAGAAGACCCCCGGAGCTGTCTAATAAATTACTTTTAAAACCTGTGTAGTGTGTTTTTTTTTTTTTTTATTGACACTTTTTGTCCTCAGCTGAATGGGTAGGGGTACGATGTACCCCATACTCATTCACATAGGGTGGGGGGCCGGGATTTGGGGGCCCCCTTATTAAAGGGGGCTCCCGGATTCCGATGAGACCCCCGCCCGCAGACCCCGACAACCAACGGCCAGGGTTGTCGGGAAGAGGCCCTTGTCCTCATCAACATGGGGACGAGGTGCTTTGGGGTGGGGGGGCCCGCAGGGAGCCCCCCTTGCCCCAAAGCACCAACCCCCCATGTTGAGGGTATGCGGCCTGGTACAGTTCAGGGGGGGGGCGCTCGCTCGTCCCCACCCCCTTTCCTGACCGGCCAGGTCCTGGTATGCTCTTGGAGGGGAACCCATGCCGGTTTTTTATTTAAAATTTGCGTGGAGTTCCCCCTCAAGATTCATACCAAACAGTGCCTGGTATTGGCAGGGATACAAGACTTTTCCCCGTTCCTGTCGGGTTGCTATGGAAATAGCAAACCGCAGTTAAACGCAACT
The DNA here is from genome assembly GCA_037952925.1 of Lithobates clamitans. NCBI lineage: Eukaryota > Metazoa > Chordata > Amphibia > Anura > Ranidae > Lithobates > Lithobates clamitans. The sequence goes on along the minus strand of JBBGZY010000053.1, from coordinate 9,237,484 downwards.
GCAGCTAATCGCACTGCACAAATGCAGCTAATCGCAGTGCCTGGTGTCTTGAATTTCACAGAAAAAAAACATGATTTTAACTGTGGCAGAATAGCCATCTGTGTGAAAGGCGCCTAAGACTAGATGTCTAGAGCATCCCACTCCCCCTTACATCACAGTGCACCCCCCTTACTTTGTGCTGCTTTTGGGAAGTGCAAGGTTAGGGGTAGAACCAGAGGAGGGCTGGAGTCAGCACTGAATGATGAGACCAGGGGAGGCAGAGATGAGGGGGTGCTGCGGCTGCACAGAGAGATGTAGGATCTGTAGGAGGAGTTCTGTCCTCCTCTCTGCTATCAATTGCAGAGACTGGGAATGGTGGGGAGACAGAGACTAGCCCCTCCGTAGCTGCATGGAAAAGCTCAAGATCTAGCAGAAGAGTTCTGTCCCCCTCTCTGTTGACGACTGCTGAGACAAGGTGGGGGCAGAAAAGATGGGGGTTGCTGCAGGAGAGGTGTGGGGGCCACATGAAATTCACCTGGAGGGCCAGGTGTTCGACACATGTTTTACACAATGTAACAGACCTTTTGAGCTAGAAATGTCATCTACAGTGAGGGGAAAAAAGTATTTGATCCCCTGCTGATTTTGTATGTTTGCCCACTGACAAAGAAATGATCAGTCTATAATTTTAATGGTAGGTTTATTTTAACCGCTTCAGCCCCGAAAAATGTACCCCCCTTCCTGACCAGAGCACTTTTTGCGATACAGCACTGCGTCGCTTTAACTGTCGTGCAACATTGCACCCAAACAAAATTGACATCTTTTTCTTCCCACAAACAGAGCTTTCTTTTGGTGGTATTTGATCGCTGTCATGCCGTCACATGACGGCGTCCCAAAAAGGCCGCTCTCTCGCACCCATTGGGCAGCGTGATGATTGCGGCCGTGCCGTGTTGCTAGGACACGGCGCAACCCCAATCTCTGTAAAGTCCTGCGTCCTCGGCTCTTTAACCAGGTGATCGGCTGTGTCCAGTTACAGCCGGTCACATGTAAACGCGGAGATGCCGGTAATCAGCGCTGCTCACCTCACACTGAAAGAGTGTGTGGCGAGGAGAGCCGATCAGCGGCATCTCCACGCAGGGGGACATCTAGGCATGTAATCATGGCACTGATCATCATATAGCCAGCAATCAGTGCTTACAAGTGCCACCAATCAGTGTCCATTAGTGATTCCAGTCAGTGCTGTCCATCAATGCCCATCAGTGCCCATAAGTGCGGATTATCAGTGCCACGTAATCAGTGCCCATAAGTGCCGCCTCATCAGTGCACACCAGTTCAGCCCATCAGTGCCGCCTCATCAGCGTACATCAGTGAAGGAGAAAAATTACTTTGTTTCTGTCTAAATTTTGCTAATTTTGACTAAGTAAAAAAAAAAAAAAATGTTTTTTCAAAATTTTGGGTCTTTTATTTAAAAATCAAAACAAAAAAAACAGCAGTGATTAAGTACCACCAAAAGAAAGCTCTATTTGTGTAAAGAAAATTATAAAAATTTAATCTGGGTACAGTGTAGCATGACTGCGCAATTGTCATTCAAAGTACAACAGCGCTGAAAGATGAAAAATGGCCTGGACAGGAAGGGGGTGTAAGTGCCCTGTAGGCAAGTGGTTAAGGCCTGGAGACTGGCTCGGCCACTCCAGGACCTTTTAATGTGCTTCTTTTTGAGCCACTCCTTTATTGCCTTGGCCGTGTGTTTTGGGTCATTTTCATGCTGGAATACCCATCCACGACACATTTTCAATGCCCTGGCTGAGGGAAGGAGGTTCTCACCAAAGATTTGATATATGGCCCCGTCCATCGTCCTTTTTGATGTGGTGAAGTTGTCCTGTCCCCTTAGCGTAAAGACACCCCCAAAGTGTAATGTTTCCACCTCCATGTTTGACAGTGGGGATGGTGTTCTTGGGGTCATAGGCAGCATTCCTCCTCCTCCTCCAAACACAGTAAGTTGAGATGATGCCAAAGAGCTTGATTTTGGTCTCCTCTGAACAAAACACTTTAACCCAGTTCTCCTCTGAATCATTCAGATGTTCATTGGCAAACTTCAGACGGGCCTGTACATGTGCTTTCTTGAGCAGGGGGACCTTGCATGTGCTGCAGGATTTCAGTCCTTCATGGCGTGGTGTGTTACCAATTGTTTTCTTGGTCACTATGGTCCCAGCTGCATTGAGATCATTGACAAGATTCTCCCATGTAGTTCTGGGCTGATTCCTCACCGTTCTCTTGATCATTGAAACTCCACGAAGTGAGATCTTGCATGGAGCCCCACACCAAGAGAGATTGACAGTTATTTTTTGTTTCTTCCATTTGCGAATAATCACACCAACTGTTGTCACCCTCTCACCAAGCTGCACCAAAAACGCAATGGAAACACTAAAAAATGCTGTAAAAAAAACATATGCCTTTTTTTCCTTCGTTTTGTTTTTTCTTTTGTTTTTTTGGGCTTTTTTTTTTTTTTTTTTTTAGGAGGGCAGTGTAAACGGTCCCTAAATGCTGCCCTGCCTGGCTTTCAAATGCTATTTTAATAAGAGGGAAGAATGCCAAGAGCTATAAAAACCAATAGGTCTACAGCGTCTGGCATAAGCCAGACATTATAGCACTTGTTGGTTACTAATCCTTTCGACTCAGAACATCCCTCTCCCTGAGACAAGAAAACATTCATGAACATCAAAATTCACGCTACGTGCCCTCATTTTTAATGCCTTTATGAACCAAGCTTTAAAATAAAGCCAATCGGAGTAAAAACAATGTACCTCATTAATTGCAGAAATATTCACCATGCAGTATCAAGATTAAATGTGTTTGCCAAAGAAATGGTGGCCATACCTGCTTCAAGAAATGAACAATTTATTTTTTCGATTGATCTCTTCATGCAGAAATAATGAATTAAAAGTAAACAACATATTTGATTGATATGACACACATAGGAAAGTAGATTTTGATCGATAGTTAAAATACAATCGTAACTTATGATCCTAAGTTACTGATCGCTGTTTCCTTTGTGTAATCTCATAACCAGAAAGATTGCAATACCATTGTATTCATGAACAAAGTGTCTCAATGCTGTGGACTGGTGCAAACCAGTCAATAATGTTCTGCCCTGGCCAATCAATTCAGGTTGATCAAATCCAATCAAAATTGAGTCTAAATCAAGCGGAAGAAAGGATTATTTGATTGTTTGCAGATTCAATTGGGGGGGAGGGTCTTTTCACTATGAGGATGTTCAGCAGCATAAATGAGTTAAAAGTTTGCATGGAAACAAAATTAGATTAGAAATGTAAAATGTTTTATCTATTGTATACTGGTGTTTATTTAGAAAAAAAAAGTTAATTTAAGAACTTTTGTTGTTGTTATTAGATAAAATGTTTAACCCTATTAATTATACTTCATGGTACATTATTTAAAGGACAAATATTGCAAACAGAATTTCAGTTCTGATAACCTGATATGACTGCTTTTGGGCTCAGACATCTGTTCCTAATTGCAGCTATCTGCTCTGTGTGAATAGCAGCGGCCGCTTTCAGACCACCATTCGTTTAAATGGGTTGAACGCAGCTGATCGCATTAACCGGTCATTCCAGAAGCAATATTCTGCCGATTTTTGCTGCCCACAGCTACCTGGCCATGTGAAAAGGGCTTAAAAAAACTATTCTGTCTTCAAATAGAAAACATCTTTCTATCACACAGGTCTATATCTGTTGCTTTGCAGGTGGCGGGAGCCTGTTTGCCATACATGGTGACTGTGAAGCCTACGATACCCGTACTGACCGCTGGCACATGGTGGCATCAATGTCTACAAGAAGGGCCAGAGTGGGAGTTGCAGCTATTGGGAACAAACTGTATGCAGTAGGAGGGTAAGAATGGCAGATACTAATAGCAGCAGGCGTAGGAAATGTTGATTTCCTATAAAAGTAACTTATATTCATGCAATTTTTCATGCAATAGATATGATGGAACATCTGATCTTGCTACTGTAGAGTCCTACGACCCTGTAACAAACACTTGGCAGCCAGAAGTCTCCATGGGAACCCGTCGTAGTTGTCTCGGAGTGGCTGTACTTCATGGTCTGCTCTATGCTGCAGGCGGCTATGATGGTGCTTCTTGCCTAAACAGGTATTGTGATCTTGGTAAAGTAAACCTAACCTGAAATTCGGGCACTTTATTGTACCTTCAAGCACCTATGATATCCTTACTGTCGAGTCACCTTTTAACATAAAAAAAACTGCCTATGCAGATAAGGGGCTTCTGTAGATAAAAGCAAAGTGTGCAGCTTTGACCAATGTTGCATAATGTCTTTGTTATATGCGTAGGCCATTTATGTACCTTCACGAAGCCTGAAAACTTCTAGGTTGTTGCTAAGAGAAACCTAGTATTGCTGCTCATCCTCTCCATCACAGGAGCAAGCTGTCAGAAGCGGAGCTACTGCATCAGAGGACAAAGAGAGCATGTGAAGGGGTTTGAATTGGAATATGAGCTCACTCCTATGATGATGAAGATGAGCAGTAACACTAGGCTTCTCTTAGCAACATCCTCAGCAATGTCCTAGAAGATTTCCAGTCAGGCTTCATGAGGTATGTAAATGGCCTAAACTTGTAGTAAAGGGGAATATTCATCTTTAGACAAAGCTTTTTATCTACTAACATAACTTATCTGCATAGGCAACTTTTGAGTAAAGGTGAATTATGCCTTTAAAACCCTCCTTTACCTGAAACAAAGCCCATGTTGTTAGCAGAACTAACCCCATCAATTTAACAATATCAAAAAAGTTACATTCCAGAATGTAAACTGTCACATTGGTTGTTCTCTCAACCAAGCTGTCAAACCAGCAAATGCTGGTGTCATACCTAATCACATGTGCAGCATCATGGCAGTTGAAGATCAAACAAAGGCCAAGATGGCAGCTTCCTTGGCTAAAAACAATAGTAGGGTTTAGTTCTTCTTTAAAGTGGAAGTAAACCCTCCTATCATTTTCAGCCAAGAAAGCTGCCATCTTGGCCTCTATTTAATCTTAAACTGCTATGATGCTGCACATGTGACCAGTTATGACACCAGCCATTAGATTGTTTGACATTTTGGTTGAGAGCACATCCAATGTGCATGTGCTGGAAATGTAACTGTTTTTTGAAACTTTTAAATCTATGTGTTTACTTCCGGTTTAAGACCTCTCCAATGTCTTTTTGGGATTACACCTTGCACCTTGCTGGCACTAGCTACTATCCCTTGTCATTAAACTGTCAAATTCTAGAGCCTCTGCTGCCCACTAAGGACCTTGCATTTGACAGTTAATAATTATTGGGCAGTGTTTAGTGCCAGTAAATTGGGGGGGGGGGGGGTGTAAAGCATAACTAAACCCATCAATTTTTAAAGCGGACCTTTACTCATTTTGAATCCAGCGATGCGCCGTCCCCAGAACTCACAGTTGGCCACTGAAATCTTCACGCAGGAGTTCCAGCAGATTCAGCATTACTATACAGGGGCGGACAGGCAGGTAAGTAGCTTTAATGCAGAAGAGGCAAAGCATGTCTCTTCTGCATTAAAAATCCTGCCTATCCACCCATTTTAATTTTGAAGCCTAAAGTTCCAGTTTAATGGTTTCCCAAAATATTTACATTCAAGGCATGACATGAAAGATAGCTGTCACAGTTCCTTGTGCTCTCAACCAAAATGTCAAGCCATGAAATAGCTGGTATCATAATTGATCACATGTGCAGCACCATGACAACTGAAGATCATACAGAGGCTAAGATTGGCGGCTTCCTTGTTTGTAAAGTATAGGAGGGCTTGGTTCCACTTTAATGTTGACTTGGTGAGACTTTGAGGCCCCATGAACTTCCTGGGCCTGGGATTCAAGGGGCTGTACAGAGATTGATGTGAAGACCAAGGGTCCTTTTTTGTCCATTGCAGCACACACCATCAGAAGTCTATTCAAAATGAATAGGCTACAGTGCACTTCAATGCACAAAAATGTAGTGACTGCTGCATTTTTTTGCAGTGCAATGCATCAAACTTGTGTGTTGGGTAAGGGGTAAATTGGAGCAATTGGGGTAAGTTTAAAAAAATGGCACCGTTGCACACAAATGCTTGTATTGTATGTTATAGCAATGTGGCTTTGTGAACAAGCCTGGACCCTCGTAATTATTGGCCCAACAAATTTTCTGAGGCTTGCTGTTACATTATGCACTTTTAGGCCAGATCAGATGCTGTTTAATATGTAAATCCCAACCATGGCCTATTTTCATTGGTCACATTTCCTAAATGATTAGAAAACATCTGTTACATCTGAGAAGGACAAAACCTTATTCCATTAGATCCCTGGTGCCAAACCAGCAGCCCCTCTTGTGTCGCCCTTAGGACCCCCGTAGACACTATAATCTGTGCTTCTCTATTGCCCTGGTATAGCAATGATTTTTAGCAGTCTCATGTAATATGTTTCCAGTCAATAACTGTCTTCTGAAGCATGTCCCTGGTCTCTAACAACTACTAAAGCATGTTCAGAGTCTCCGACAGCCTGCTGCAGTATGTTTTCAGTCTCTAACCATCTCGTGTATCATGTCTGCAATCTCTAAACCAGCTTTTGTATCATGTCTGCTGTTTTTTTTTTTCTCAAATTAGGTCATATTTATTAGAGTTTTTTTAATAGTTTACAAGACATGAATCTACAGCATTGTAGAACAACTAAAATAGCAGCGATACGTATACCAGCAGATATGCATTGCAGCATTACAAAAAGATATCTTAACACCCAAATGGCACGTTATACATCAACTGGGATAAGAGTGCATTATATAGTGGGGGTTATGTACTAAAGGCAAATCCACTTTGCACTACAAGTGCACTTGGAAGTGCAGTTGCTGTAGATCTGAGGGGGACATGCAAGGAAAATTAAAAAAACAGCATTTTAGCTTGCACATGATTGGATGATAAAATCAGCAGAGCTTCCCATTATTTCAGATCGTCCCCTCAGATCTACAGCGACTGCACTTCCAAGTGCACTTTCAGTGACTTTCAAGTGCACTTGTAGTGCAGTGTGGATTTGCCTTTAGTAGACCAACCCCAATATTTCTATGAATATCGAATGGCCTGGGAGGGAGGCCCCTGGGAAGCAGAGAAGAGGAACAGTATGGCACATGCTATAAATACCGACATACAATTGCAGAGATAGGTGTTGTATAGAGCTGCATACTACTACTAACTAATATAGGAGAGGGATGGCTGGGGGGCTGACAGGGTATGTCCACAGTCTCTGGCCATCTTTTGTATCATGTCCACAGTCTCTGGCCATCTTTTGTATCATGTCTGCAGTCTCTGTCCATCTCTTGTATCATGTCCGCAGTCTCTGTCCATCTCTTGTATCATATCCGCAGTCTCTGTCCATCTCTTGTATCATGTCCGCAGTCTCTGTCCATCTCTTGTATCATGTCCGCAGTCTCTGTCCATCTCTTGTATCATGTCCGCAGTCCCTGGCCATCTCTTGTTTCATGTCCGCAGTCTCTGGCCATCTCTTGTATCATGTCCGCAGTCTCTGTCCATCTCTTGTATCATGTGCTCAGTCTCTGTCCATCTCCTGTATCATACTATTAGTTGACTATATCCTGTTGTGTGTTTGCTGTCTCTGACACTCATATTTCATTTATTTTATGTTAAGGCCTTTGATGATGTCAGGGGCTGCACTTGTGGTCCCCTATATCAAGTTGACCACCAATGCATTAGATCATCAGAATCCTTTACATCTGACATGCTGGACCAGGCATAAAGTAACTGCTTTTTTTAGCTGCCTGCTTGGCATGCTGATCCAGGGTTTCAGTACTTTGAATTAGGCAAAAGCATGCAGCAAGTGAATACAAAAGCTCTCCTACATTTTTTAGAATCGGGAAGCTGTGGTATCAGCATAGTAGCCAAGGGAACTAACATGTTGAGAAGGAGGTTAGCAGTGATAGCCTCCATAGTTGTCTCTTGACAGATTTTCTCTTAATGTTTTACTTTGATATCTAAATTGACAGAAAACTGACATTCTGCTTTCGTTACAGTGCTGAACGGTATGACCCTCTCACAGGAACATGGACATCCATAGCTGCCATGAGCACTAGACGAAGATATGTTAGAGTGGCAACACTAGGTCAGCCTTGTTTCTTTACCATGAATACTCATTTGCAGATTGAAGATAGAAGTCTTTGTATGGTACTTAAACCAACCAATGTAAAGTTTTATAATCTTTCTAGATGGTAATCTTTATGCTGTTGGTGGTTACGACAGTTCCTCTCACTTGGCCACAGTAGAAAAATATGAACCACAGGTAAGGATCTTCTGTAATATGTATGAGGATGCTTTCATCGTACTGTACATCATTAAGAAAATATAGGCTCCCCCCAAACCAATCTCCTTTAGATTCCAACAACTATGTACTACAAGGGCCCAAAAGATTGGATATAAATGAAAAGGAATGCTTTAGTACATATAAAGAAGATTATACAGTCAGATTGTGTGTGTGTGTGACCAGTATGCATACTTTGATTAACTCCACTAACCCCTATATTCTTCAGCCAGTGACAGACTGATAGCCTGTGATTGCAAAATGAATTAAAGTGTACAAAATCATATGCCATCAGGGGGTGTCCTGCAGATTACACGAGGTGAACCTCGCTCTCCCTGTGTAATCATCAGAGTTGGACAGAGCTCCTGATACAGAACAGATGGAAAATCTGCATTCTCTCATTGTTGCCTCCAGGACTGAGCTGCAGAGTGCAGGAGCCAGTGGCCGGTTGCCTCTTCTGCCTCCATCGCTTGTGTGTAAGACTTCATTCACACTAGTGCGACTTGTCTACTTTGATGTGACTTGAGTGCCAGAGAGTGTAAAGTTGCATCAAAGTCGCACTCGAAATCAAGCAACTTTGTAGTCACACTAGTGTGAATGGAGCCTAAAGGTCTCTCAGACTGCCACTGTGGGTAAACTCCATAACTAGGTTTAGGTGAAATGGTTATTTGATCATCAGGTAGACCGGTGATAATAGGCTGGAAGTTCTTTCTACTTTTTTCAGTAGCTACTGTAATGAATGCAAGCGTTACGGTCCTTATTTTGACAGCTGCGTTTTTCCTATTCACCACTCATAAGGCCTATCGGCATTTGTTTGGATAACTGGTCAAGCCACAAACCAAGGGATTTAACTGGTGACATGACCAGTGCAGTGTTTTCCTTTTGTCATCCAGTGCATGCTGTTCATAATGTCTCCAGCAGGGAGAGATCTTTCCTACTTTATGGGGTCCAGTTTAATAGCCGCAGCCTCACACATTTCCAATTCTTGTGTTTTTTTTTTTTCTTTCTGATGTCTTTGCTGGCAGTATTGTATTTTGGACCTTGAAGAAGGGGGTGCATTCCGAATGTTTGGATGTTAGTGCAAAAAAAAAAAAAAAAAAGTATCACGAGCAGTACTCATTATAAAACATGACTGTCACAATAGGCAAACAGATCAAAATAATGCAAATGACAAGAAGGAAAAAACTATGACGTTTTAATTCTCACTTTTTTACCAGTTTTCTTGGCCTTTTATTATTTTCTTAATTAAAATCAAAATTTACATTCTAGTAGACAGTATGGGGGTTATTTACGAAAGGCAAATCCACTTTGCACTGCAAGTGCACTTGGAAGTGCAGTCGCTCTAAATCTAAAGGGAAGATCTGAAATGAGTGAAAGCTCTGCTGATTTTATCATCCAATCATGTGCAAGCTAAAATGCTGTTTTTTTTTTTCTTGCATGTCCCCCTTGGATCTACAGCAACTGCACTTCCAATTGCACTTTCAGTGCACTTGCAGTGCAAAGTGGATTTGCCTTTAGTAAATAATCCCCTATAACAGCCTTATTTTTCACCAATATGTTTAAGTGGAATAAGTTTTAACAATATAGGCCTTTTTTTAACATCACATTTGTTAAAATGTAGTATTTAATGTTTATTTAAAAAATATGCTTAATATATTACAGCTAGTGTCGATGTGGCATGCTTTTCTGATGCATTGGGTAATGATCCTTTTTGCTGGAATCTGATGGTGACTACAGGCAGCTTGTACCAGGATAGGACTCTTATTCATGTTCGATATATTTTTCCAATCACTGTTTGCCCCAGCATTGGACCAGAGGCTGAGGTTCCTTCTACTAGTGCTTAATAGCTCATTCACATTATGCTTGCATAAAAACCTCATGAAAAAGGGACAAATTTGCTGTGCATATGGTATGCATTGACGTCAGATTTTATGTGCCTTTGCATCTGTTTTTTTGCATTTTGACAACAGTTAACGTGTGTTTTCTTTCATATATTTTTACCATAAATCCATAGGTATCACTTTCATTTCACAAAATGCAGACAAGCTGTAGATTTCCACCCAGCTCTGCACTGCACAAGATCAGCCTTTTAGTGTGAACAAGGCACATAGAAAAGAATGGTTTTCTGTGTGCCCTTGCGCACCCAGCTTTTACTAGTGCAGGAAAACGCATGTCTCTGCAAATAGTGTGAACAAGCTCTAATTGTGAATTGCAGCCAAAATGCATACAGGGGGCAGCCTACCTACCCAGGTTTTCTGCTTTTTAAACAGTCCTTATTGTAGTGCGTGCAGGCCTCCTTTGTTTACCAGGATCATGGTGTTTTGCTTGTCTTTCAATGTATATATTTGATGGTGTGATGTTCAGGGATATTCCTGATTCCATCCAACTACAGAAATGAAAATTGAAGTCTTCAAATTATATATGTTATCATTCCATGGGTACATCATGCTGGTGATGTCTTCCGGCACTTTTCTTTAATTTCCGAGTCCTCCCTCCACAATGCTTCTGGACTGCCACTCCACTCCTGGCCCACTCCAGAAAATGCCTTCTGTGATTCTTTAGTCCCACTTAGCAGACTCTATAGGATTAAAGATATACAGTAGGAAGATAGGATGAGAACAACTACCCCCTCTCCCTGCTGCGTGGAAGGTACCCTGCAATGCTGTAGTGCCTCTGGGTATTGGATACACATTACACACTACCCCTGCCTTCCTACAATGCAGTTCTCAGTACCAATCGATATACCTGAGTGCTATCACTTGGTGGACATGTCTAGCTTAGTGCATTTGCCTACCATTGTTTTGGTTAGCATTTGCACAGGATATTTGCAGGGCCTACAGCAAGTATCAAGGCAGTTACTGTTTGTAATTATTTTTTTTAAATATCACTTCGGGTTAATTTTTTGCATGCCATGCTGCTCAGCTTTGGTTGCCTGTTCAGCGGTATATAGAAAACCAAAATTACCAGAAGCCATTGGGGGCTTGGTTGATGATGGCTAACATTGCACTTTTTATCTTTTAATTATCAAGAGGAAATTTGATGAATGTACAGGTATAGTAAAAAAAAAACATTTTAGACCAATGTAGTGGCTATATTTAAAAAGGGATCAAAGTCTTTAACAACTAACGGTAGTCCTGTTAGTTTAACTTCTATAGTTGGAAAGATACTGGAGAGTTTAAAAGACCACATAGATAAGTGCTTGCTGGAAAAAATATTAGGTTCATGAAAGACAAAAGTTGTCAAACAAAAATGATTTATTTTTATGAGGAGGTAAGTAAAACCTTGGACAAAGGGGTGGTGGTGGATGTGGTATACCTGGATTTTGCAAAAGCGTTTGACACAGTTCCCCACACATGGCTCATGTGTAAGGTAAAGTCTACAGGCTTGGAAAGATCAGTGTGTAAATGGATAGAAAACTGGCTAAAAGACAGAATTCAGAGAGTAGTGGTTAATGATTCCACTCTGAATGGTCTAAGGTTATCAGTGCTGTACCCCAAGGTTCAGTTTTGGGACCCTTACTTTTTAATATCTTTTTATAAATGATATTGGGTCTGGGATTAAAAGTACCATTTCAGAGTTTGAAGATGACAACAAGCTATGCAGTGAAGTAACGTCCTTACAGGATCTCTCCAATTTACAAGCCAACCTTAATGCACTGTTTAATTGGGCAACTATGTGGCAGATGAGGTTTAATGTTGATAAATGTAACGTTATGCACTTGGGTGCTAAAAATATGCATGCATCATACATACATACTAGGGGGAGTACAACTGGGGGAATCCATAGTGCTGAAGGATCTTGGTGTTCTGGTAGATCATAAGCTTAATAATGGTATGCAACGCCAAGCAGCCGTTTCCAAAGCGAGCAAAGTCATTTCTTGTATTAAGAGACGTGTAGACTCCAGAGAGACATAATTTTTCCCCTGTACAAATCATTATTAAGACCTCATCTGGAATATGCAGTTCAGTTTTGGGCACCAGTTCTCAAAAAGGATATTGGGAAACTGGAGAAAGTACAGAGAAGGGCAACCAAACTGATAAGAGGCATGGAGGAGCTCAGCTATGAGGAAAGATTAGAGGAACTGAATTTATTCTCTTTTGAGAATAGGAGATTGAGAGAGGGAATATAATCACCATGTATAAATACATAAGAGGTCCATATATTGAACTTAGTGTTGAGTTATTCACTTTAAGGTCATCACAGAGGACAAGAGGGCACTATTTAGATTTAGAGGAAAAGAGATTTAATCTCCAAATACAGAAAGGTTTCTTACAGTAAGAGCTGTGAAAATGTGGAATAGACTCCCTCCAGAGGTGGTTCTGGCCAGCTCAGTAGATTGCTTTTAAAAAAAGGCCTGGATTTTTTCCTTAATGTACATAATATAACTGGTTACTAACATTTATAGGTAAAGTTGATCCAGGGAACATATGATTGTCTCTTGGGGGATCAGGAAGGATTTTATTGGACCATGCTTTGCTGGGTTTTTTGCCTTCCTTTGGATCAACTGTGGGTATAGGATTGTGTATATAGGCTTGTATAATTTTTTTCCCTTTTCATTGGTTGAACTAGATGTGCTTTTTTGAACAAGACTAATTATGTAGACATGTTAACAGTAATTTACTTTATATAGGCTTTCAGAATATTAACTTTGCATAATACTGATAAAATATATTGTTATCAAGGCTGTCACAACACCAATAACCTTGGAAATGCCTGTGATACATGGATAACATTAAAAGGAATTTTGGTAACTATTTACTTAACTTTTATCTTGCACCCCAGCTAATCGCATATCAAATCTTTTGATCTGGGATGTGAACTTCTACAGACAATTAGCTGCTGGCGACTATGCCTGATATATGTCTGGAATAGGCATATGGCTGAATGTATGTGTTAAGACTTTGGAATGGTTGGTTAATGATGGTACTATGCACATATTTATATATGTTCCAAATATAGACTGACTTCTCAAGTGCCATTCTCTTGTCTCTCTCGGGACTACCCTACGTCTACACTTTACTTTGCCATTAGCACGCAGTGCGCTCCCTGCATACTTTATTAATAAGCTGTATTAATTATCTTCCTTTGGCATTCTGTGCCAATTTAACAATCTGTTTGAAATGGTAACTGTCAGAAATAAATAGCCCCAGCAAAAATGTTGCTGATATTTTACATTGTATTGCTAATGAAAGATTCTCTACTGTAAGGAAAAGTTTTGTTTAAAATTTAGACTATGGTATATCCATGTGAACCAGCGACCTTGGTTCCCTTGCCGATGTCTAATGGGAATGCTTCTTGAGAATGATGTCTAAATTACTATTGCTACAAACAGTAGGTGGTAATAATTATCTCTACGATGGTTCCTAAGTATGCTGTGACCAGGAAGCCTTATTGCACCTGTAGTAATGTTGTAAAACACTGGGTTGTCACGTAGCCGTAAAATGTATGTCAAGCCAAAACTTTTATGTTGATTAGTAAAGTACAGAACACAGGCTGAGTATTCATAGCCCTTGGGTAAAAGGCTTGTACATAGAAACATAGAAAAGCGATGGCAAATAAAAGACCATCAAGTCTGCCCTTTGTTAATTTATACATGTTTTTGTTTTGTTTTTTGTTAACTTTTGGTCTGAGTATAGATCTAGGTTTGTCCCATGCATGTTTGCATCCACTTACTATTGACTGACTCACTACCTCTGCTGGAAGTCTATGCCGAGCATCAACTACCTTTTTGGTAAAATAATACTTTCTAAGATTAGTTTTGAACTTTCCTCCTGCTAGTTTGAGGTCATGCCCGGGAAATCTTGATTTTGGCTTCATATTAAAAATACTGCCCTCCTGAAACTTTTCACCTCCTTGATGTAGTTGAAGGTTTCAGTCATGTCTCCCCTTTGCCTTCTTTCCTCCAGATTGTACATATTAAGTTCCTGAAGTCTTTCCTGATATGTTTTATCCCTCAGACATTTCACCATTTTTGTTACCCATCTCCGGCCTCGTTCTATCTTATTATCTCTTTGTAAGTGAGGTCTCCAGTATTGGACATAGTATTCTAAATGAGGTCTAACTAAAGTTCTATACAGGGGAATCAGGACCTCTTTCCTTCTGCTGGTGACCCCTCTGGTATCTTCAGGTGATTGGACACTGGCAAGCTTTTAAGGACATACTCACCAGGTATCGCCCTATAACCCTACCCCAATCCATGAGACCTCAGCTTTTTGCTAGTGTCTTAAAGTTGTTGTAAAGGCTGACGTTTTTTTTCTATGCAGTAAGGTAAAAAACCTTCTGCATGCAGCTAGACCAACCCCCCAGCCCCCTTATACTTACCTGAGCATAATCTCGATCCAGCACTGTGCACAGGAGCAGATTCTATCTCGCACTTCACTGGCTCAGAGATAGCAGCGAGAGCCATTGACTAAGGACACATCGAGCCGGCTTAGAAGCAAGCACGCACCCACGAGTGCCCCCATAGCAAGCAGCTTGCTATGGTGGACACTGGGCAGGGGGAGGAGCCAGGAGCACCAGCAGGGTACCCAAGAAGAGAAGAATCAGGGCTGCTCTAAACAAAATCATTGGTAAATAAAACGGCTGTGTTAAAAAAAAAAAAAAGTTGATCTCTTACAATTGCGTTAAAGTGGTTGTAAAGGCAGAAGGTTTTTTTCACCTTAATGGATTCTATGCATTAGGATAAAAAGCCTTCTGTGTGTAGCAGCCCCCCTAATACTTACCTGATCTCCATCTCGATCCAACGATGTCCACGAGTGCCTTGCCATCTGGCACTCTCCCTCCTGATTGGCTGAGACACAGCAGCGGCGCCATTGGCTCCCACTGCTGTCAAAGTCAGTTAGCCAATGAGGAGAGAGGGGGGCAGGGCCAAACCGTGCGCGGCTCCGTGTCTGAATGGATACACAGCTGCGGCTCGGCTCAGGTGCCCCCATAGCAAGCTGTTTGCTGTGGGGACACACAACAGGTGGGAGGGGCCAGGAGCACCGAAGAGGGACCAGAGAAAAGGAGGATCTGGGTCGCTCTGTGCAAATCCACCGCACTGAGCAGGTAAGTATAACATGTTTGTTGTTCTTATAGAAAAAAAGAGACTTTAAATTACTTTAAGGTAATGGACCTTTTCTCCCTTACGAAGAAATGAATCTTGACTTATTTAGTTTATAAATTTTTCTTTGGATTCTTCAGTCAATGCTTCCATGTCTTTCAATACCACAGAAGAAGCAGTGCATCTGGAAAAGGGCAACCTCGGTGAAACCTTGGAGACCAGTCCCAGACCCCATGCATGGGAATGGCCTGTTGCTTTGGTCACTGGATCCTGCATGACACTCACCATGGCAACTCGAATAGTTAGGGGTTTTTTTCCCAGTTTTGGATAGAGTAGGGAGGTGTTTAAAAATCCCTGTTGGGTTTTTTACTGCTGTCTTGGATGTCCTTAGAGATTTTTCTTCACTTTCTGTCCTAAAAAAAAAATAATCTTTACCAAACAGGAAGTGAGTAGAACTCCACAACAGCAGCACAGACAGAAATAAAAGTTTTTTTTAATATTATTTTAGTAAAGTAGGGGAAGGCTAGATCCATTGTCAGGTTTGTGTTTCTGTGTACCTATTGTAAATTTTCCCTCACTTCCTTTCTAGATAGAAAGTAGGATAAAATCTCTCCAACAGCCCCAAATAAAAGTAAAAACCAGTTAGGGGTTCTAATGTTCCACTGTATCTAATACTAAAAAGTATTTGGGCTAGGAGGTAATTTGGACTACCATGCCTGTTTTATTTTGCCAAAAACAAAAGAACTTTAAAAAAACTATAAACTTTAATGAAAACTTGATGTTAACAGTTTTATTTACCGTATATACTCGAGTATAAGTCGAATTTTTCAGCACATTTTTTTGTGCTGAAAGTGCCTCCCTCCAGTCAAGCACTTTTCTGCAGCAAAAAATTTCATTTTCTGAACCGACTTTGGGGCCCCGTATCTCAGGGCCACTTGGTGCTAGAAACCCCAAATTTGGTATGCAAACCCAGTGGACCTGGTACAACAACATATCCAAAGCTGAAGTTCCTAGCACTAAGTGACCCTGAGATACGGGGCCCCAAAATCGGTTCGGAAAATGTCATTCTCTGCTGCAGAAAAGTGCTTGACATTTTCTGAACTGACTTTGGGGCCCCATATCTCAGGGCCACTTGGTGCTAGGAACCCCAAATTTGATGTGCAAACCCAGTGGAACTGGTACCATAACATATCCATACCATATCCAACATACAAGCTGGGGTTCCTAGCACCAAGTGGCCCTGAGATGCGGGGCCCCAAAACTGGTTCAGAAAATGTCATTCTCTGCTGCAGAAAAGTGCCCTGTATCTCGGGGCCACTTGGTGCTAGAAACCCCAGCTTTGGAAATTTTATGGTGCTAGTTCCACCGGGTTTGCACACCAAATTTGGGGTTCTTAGCACTAAGTGACCCCAAGATAGGGGGCCCCAAATTCAGTCAACTGTGTCTATCTGCAGCAATGTCATTTCGGGACCCTTTGGGTTCAGAAACCCCAAATTTTGGCTGCAGCTAGGGGGCATCTAGGAATCCTTAACTAACGAATTTGAAGTTCAGGGGACCTATGGCTGCAAATGGGCACAGTGAGGCATGCAAATGGGCACAGTGATGCTGCAAATGGGCATTGTTGACCCTCTTTTCCACTTACAGTAGCTGTGCATTTCTCACCCTCGTCTTATACTCGGGTCAATAAGTTTTTCCCATTTTTTTTGTGGTAAATTAGGGCCTCGACTTATACTCGGAACGACTTATACTCGAGTATATACGGTATTTATTTATTTTTTTAACAAATAACAACTGATACTGTTTGTGTGAATGGCAATATCTTGAGGAAATGGTTATATAAAATCCTCTAGGATATAAACTACAATACAACTTTATTCAAATCCAACCATAATAACATTTTAAATGATCTAAAGCTCGCTACCAATACCACCACAATAAAAATCTGCACAATGTAGTTATGTAAAACCACATGCGGTCATCATGCATACACATGGTATCTACGGTCTGGTAAATCCACATAATCTGTGTTTCTGTCTAATTCTACAAACACAGATGATTCCTTTGATTTATTTATAGATTCAACTTCCAATATTTATGAATTCTACTTCTAGAATCCATAATGGATATCAAAGATATAATCTGTGTTTGTAGAATTCGATAGAAACAGGATTGCATGAATTTAAAGTATGTAACTTCAATTGCTAAACTCTTATACCCTGTACACACGACCGGTTTTGCCGTCGGAATAAACTCTGAAGGTTTTTCCGACTGAATTCCACTCAAGCTGTCTTGCGTACACGGTCACACCAAATTCCGACCATCAAGAACGCGGTGACGTACGAGGGGACGACGCGTACGACGTCTTGTACATGCTTCAGAGCATGCGTCATTTTTGGTACGTCGGAACAGCATACAGACGAGCGGTTTTCCCAATAGGAATTTGTTCCATCGGAAAAATATAGAACATTTTCTCTAAGTCCGTCTGAATTTTGGACGTAAAAAGTCCGATGGGGCATACACACGGTCGGAATATACGATGAAAAGCTCCCATCTGACTTTTTCTGTCGGAAATTCCGGGGCATGATAGTCATTTAATATGTCAATGTACTTTCAAAAGCATGTCTAAATATTTTTAAAACGGCAGTTTTTAATAAATAATATCAAGTGATCCTGCCATAAGAGTCCTTCAGGCACTTACTGTTTTGTGGGTGGCAATGCTCTGTCCCTATCTTCCAATAGTATTCCTCTATTGTGGGTCCAATAGCCACTACAAGTGGCAGTTCCAACACACTTTGCACCGGCATGATCTACTTTTTTCACTATTGGCAAACCCTCCCTGAGAAATATGATACAGCCTTAGTTGGAGTAAATGTACAGTTGTGCTCAAAAGTTTACATAGCCTGGCAGAATTTATGATTTCTTGGCCATTTTTCAGAGAATATGAATGACAACACAAAAACTTTTCTTTCACTTGTGGTTAGTGTTTGGCTGAAGCTATTTATTATCAACTATGTTTACTCTTTTAAATCATAATGACAACAAACTACCCAAATGACCCTGATCAAAAGTTTACACACCCCAGTTCTTAATACCGTGTATTGCCCCCTTTAGCATCAATGACAGCTTGAAGTCTTTTGTGGTATTTGTGGATGAGGCTCTTTATCTTCTCAGATGGTAAAGCTGCCCATTCCTCGTGGCAAAAAGCCTCCAGGTCAGGAGACTGGGATGGCCACTCCAGAACCTTCACTTTATTCTGCTGTAGCCAATGACAGGTCGACTTGGCCTTGTGTTTTGGATCATTGTCATGTTGGAATGTCCAATTACGTCCCATGCGCAGCTTCCTGGGTGATGAATGCAAATGTTCCTCCAGTATTTTTTGATAACATACTGCATTCATCTTGCCATCATTTTGACCAAATTTCCTGTGCCTTTTGTAGCTCACACATCCCCAAAACATCAGCGATCCACCTCTGTGTTTCACAGTAGGAATGGTGTACCTTTTTTATCATAGGCCTTGTTGACTCCTCTTCAAATGAAGCGTTTATGGTTGAGGCCAAAAAGCTCAATTTTGGTCTCATCACTCCAAATGACTTTGTGCCAGAAGGTTTGAGGCTTGTCTCTGTGCTGTTTGGCGTATTGTAAGCGGGATACTTTGTGGCATTTGTGTAGTAATGGCTTTCTTCTGGCGATGCGACCATGCAGCCCATCTTTCTTCAAGTGCCTTCTTATTGTGCAGCTTGAAACAGCCACACCACATGTTTTCAGAGAGTTCTGTATTTCACCTGAAGTTATTTGTGGGTTTTTCTTTGCATCCCAAACAATTTTCCTGGCAGTTGTGGCTGAAATTTTAGTTGGTCTACCTGACCGTGATTTGGTTTCAACAGAACCCCTCATTTTCCACTTCTTGATTAGAGTTTGAACACTGCTGATGGGCATTCTCAATTCCTTGGATATTTTTTTATATCCCTTTCCTGTTTTATTGTCACGTACCTGGTAGGTTGTGAGCCTGAAGTGCAGGGAAAGACCTCCCTTACAGCTCCCACTCCCATTCCCCTGGAATGGAAACAGAGGGTCAGGAGTGAAGAGTGGTATGGGTGCCTGGCAGGATCAACAGTTGCTGGAAGTACAGTAGTGGTGGCACCCTCTGGAATCGGGAACCTGAAGACAGAGACTGGAATGCAGGTAGGACCAGGAACCCAACAGGTAAGCAAGTCGGATAGTGGAGTGCTGGACTGGAACCAGGAACAACAGCAGGTAGTAGCCTGGAACGCTGGACTGGAACCAGGAACAAGCAGTAGGTAGCAGACTGGAACGCTGGACTGGAACCAGGAACAACAGCAGGTAATAGCCTGGAGCGCTGGACTGGAACCAGGAACAACAGCAGGTAGTAGCCTGGAACGCTGGACTGGAATCAGGAACAAGCAGTAGGTAGCAGACTGGAACACTGGACTGGAACCAGGAACAACAGCAGGTAATAGCCTGGAACGCTGGACTGGAACCAGGAACAAGCAGTAGGTAATAGCCTGGAACGCTGGACTGGAACCAGGAACAAGCAGTAGGTAGCAGACTGGAACGCTGGGCTGGAACCAGGAACAACAGCAGGTAGTAGCCTGAACGCTGGACTGGAACCAGGAACAGCAGGTAATAGCATACTGGAAGCCGGTATACACAGCGGAGGGTCAACAAGCCGGTGGTCGGTAGTGGTCGGACAGCAGAGGTACCAGGGGTAATGCAGAAGGATGGTCAGGCAAGCCAAGAGGGTCTGGTGCAGGCGGATAGCAGGATGGTCAAACAGGAAGCCGGGGCAGATAACAGGATACACAGGTCAGATCAGGAAACACACACAGAACGCTGTAGAGCAGACAGCGGGGATGGAGTGTGACAGACCGGTTTAAATAGCCCGCCTGACACCAGCGGGAGTGCGCGTGCCTGTGCGTGACCGCACCCGTGAACGCGCGCGCATGCGCAGTGGAACCCGTGGCCATGTTCCCGTGCGCCTGGGACGCTGGTTACTGGCAGGATCTTCATGACATTTATACAGTTCAACTACCTTTTCCCGCAGATCCTTTTGACGATGCTTTTGCTTTCCCTATGACTAAGAACCCAGAAACCTCAGTGCAGTACCGGATGAAAGATGCAAGGGTCTGTCAGGAGTCCAGAAACTCATTGACCTTTTACACACACACACACAAACTACAAGCAAACAGATCACAGGTGAGGATGGTTACCTTTAATAGCCATTCAAACCCTTTTGTGTCAACTTGTGTATGTTATCAGGCCAAAATCACCAGGGTATGTAAACCTTTGATCAGGGTCGATTGGGTAGTTTCTGTTGTCATTATGATTTAAAAAGAATAAACACAGTTGGTTGATAATAAATGGCTTCAGCCAAACACTAACCATGAGTGAAAGAAAAGTTTTTGTGTTATCATATATTCTCTGAAAAGTGGCCAAGAAATCATAAATTCTGCCAGGGTATTTAAACTTTTGAGCACAACTGTACAGTGCATCCGGAAAGTATTCACAGTGCTTCACTTTTTCCACATTTTGTTATTTTAAAGCCTTATTCCAAAATGTATTAAATGTATTATTTTCCTCAACATTCTACAAACCATACCCCATAATGACAGCATGAAAGAAGTTTGTTTGAAATCTTTGCAAATGTATTAAAAATAAAAAATGAAGAAAATCACATGTACATAAGTATTAACAGTCTTTGCTCAATTTTTTGTTGATGCACCAGTTACAGCCTCTAATCTTTTTGATTATGATGCTTCAAGCTTGGCATGCTTATTTTCAGGTACTTTTTCCCATTCTTCTTTGCAAGACCTTTCAAGCTCCATCAGGTTGGATTGGGGTCATCGGTACACAGCCGTTTTCAGATCTCTCCAGAGATGTTCAATCGGGTTCAAGTCTGGGCTCTGGCTGGACCACTCAAGGCTGTGAATACTTATGTACATGGGATTTTTTTTAGTTTTTTATTTTAAT
This sequence comes from Lithobates clamitans, assembly GCA_037952925.1. Taxonomy (NCBI): domain Eukaryota; kingdom Metazoa; phylum Chordata; class Amphibia; order Anura; family Ranidae; genus Lithobates; species Lithobates clamitans. Next base: position 9,216,116 of record JBBGZY010000053.1, on the reverse strand, counting down.
AAATTTGCAAAGATTTCAAACAAACTTCTTTCACGTTAATATGGGGTATTGTTTGTAGAATTTTAAAGAAAATAATGAATTTAATTCATTTTGGAATAAGGCTGTAACATAGCAAAATGTGGAAAAAGTGAAGCGCTGTGAATACTTTTCTGGAAGCACTGTACAGATTAAGTGTTAGCAGAATGGCTGCTGGAGACCAGCAAAACTACGACAGAACAAAGGACGGAGAAAAAATAAACTTTTATTTTTTTTAAAGTGCTACTGGTGTGTGCTATACGGTGCTTTAGCAAATGAAATTGAAATAAGTTAGGATTTACATCTGCTTTAAAAGAGTTGTATATACTGCAGCGTATGCATGTTAAGTGCATGTGGCTACCTGTTTTTACCCATGGCTATATTTACAGCAAACTTTAGATAATTTGAGATTTCTTTATGGCTGTGTTTGAATAAAGTTGTATAGAAAATTATATTCTAGTGGATTTTATGTAACACTTTTCAAGTATGTATTGGCAGTTGGGCTTACAAATCCACACCCAAAGGTTAGGTTGCATTCATAGCTAAGCGTTCTGCAGCGACAGATTTTTTTTTTGTGGGTGTGTTTTTGTGGCACATTTTTGAAGCGGCACCATATATTTGAATGTCACTGGACAGTTGTGTCAAAATCGCATCGCGTTTGGGGTGGTACTGAGAAATAATGGGATCACAAACGCAGCCCGTGTTTTGCCACAATTCTGCAATCGTGCGATTCTGCCAGCAATTCCACTATGCTCAGGTGTGAATGGAAAAGATGAGACAATTGTTTGCCCTATTTTTTTAAATGTAGGCAATCATTTTCTTTCCTTAATTTTTCTCTCCTTTAAACTTTTTCTTAATTCTTTTTTTTTTTTTTTTGCAGATAAACACTTGGACCCCGATTGCTAATATGTTAAGCCGTCGCAGCAGTGCCGGGGTGGCTGTGCTGGAGGGAATGTTGTATGTAGCAGGAGGAAATGATGGCACAAGCTGTCTGAACTCCGTGGAGAGATATAACCCAAAGGCAAACACATGGGAGAGTGTGGCACCAATGAATATTAGGAGGTAATCCGGTCTGTCAGAATTGTACAATTTAAAATCAATATATACATTTCTTACATTATCGGTTTTATTTGCCCCAAATCAACGCAAAAGTACCAAATGTAATATTTGACCGTCATAATTGCTTTGTATCATTTAGGGGATCAGATGGAGGTTACTGGCTACCCTAATCCATCTCCCCCTTTAAGATCGCATCAAAGAGAGGAGTGTAATGGCTACACAAGCACTCATTATGTTCATGAGATGATTTTCTGCCCTCAGATAACCTCCAGCTGGGAGATTGGTGCTGCCACAGGGGAGGGGTGATTTCTGTAACCCCCTGCTGGATAGCCTCAGGAGGTTGTGTAATGAGAAATAATCCATTTCCACTGGAGAACACTTTACACAATAACTTATTTAGCAGTCCTTTAATTAGCTGGCTAGCTTAAGCCTGTTACACACAGGTCAAACGGCAGGCTTCCATCGAACTAACATGCTGGAAAACCAGTATTTGATCAGCGTCCAATCAGTGCTGGCAGCCACTGGCTGCCGGCGCTGACCAGTGTGTTCTGGTAGAGAGTCAGTCCCCCTGTCAGGACAAAAAAGCTCAGCAGAGAGATTGATGTACTAAGATCGCATGGGTAATACAGCGAGCTCCTCAGTTTTTGTTTTTTTAAGCTTGCTGGGTTGAACAAAAAACTACTAATAGTGTGTACCAGGCTTTAGAGCTGGGATGACAGTTCTAAAGAAAATTCCTTAAAAGAGAAGTTCAGGATTTAAAAAAAAGGAAACATTTATACATTGATCTGATGCTGCATCTGTGCCCTGCTGGCTCTGTGGTGAGAACTGAGCGATTTACACACCGCTGATTGCTTATCCCCCCCCCCCTCCGCTCTGAGCAGAGAGCCGTGACTGTCCGTCAGCATCTCTCTGCCAATCCAAGCTTCCGGGTTAATACCAACCATATGTTAGGATCTCTTCAGAGCCTGGACCGGCTCTGTGACGTCAGCCGTCAGGGGACTTCAGCCTGCTGTAGGCTGAAAACAAAAAACTTTGGCCATACATACTTCTCCTTTTAACTGTGCTCATTCAGGGTAAAGTGACAGGTTCTCTTGATATGCCACCAATATACACACTTGGGTTGATTTACTAAAACTGGCGATTGCAATATCTGGTGCAGCTCTGCATAGAAACCAGTTGCCTTGCAGGTTTTTGTCAAAGCTTAATTGAACAAGCTGAAGTTAGAAGCTGATTGGCTACCATGCACAGCTGCAACAGATTTTGCACTCTCCAGTTTTAGTAAATCAGCCCCACTGACGCTTACTTTCTCCATGCTACTCCACTATTCTGTTCATTAGTCGGAGCTCAGAGTGTTTTTCCTATATAAACCCATGATTATCTGTGTTGGAGCTTACACAGGGATAATGACCTTGCCCCTTTTCCCAGCTGATGGTGTTTGGACCTGCTGATTGGCTACTCAGGTCCGTGCACTGCATCCAGGAAACAAGGCGAGAAAGCCACATGTTCTCCCATACCCGCAAGTACAAGATATCTCTGAGGGTTACAACCGACAAACGATTGGCAGGGAGTGTGCAGAGGTGGGTGACAAATACTTTTTAAGTGCCTTGTTACATAAGTGAACGTGTTGCTGGCATCAGATCACCAGGAACAGGATCACTAAATGTTCCAGCAGTTTTACTCCCTCATCAAAACGTTGCTGAATCTCCCTTGTTAGGTCCCTTTCACACTGGGGCGGGGACGGTGTCGGCGGTAAAGCGCCGCTAATGTTTTACCCCCGCTAGCGGCCGAAAAAGGGTTAAAAACCACCGCAAAGCCCCTCTGCAGGGGCACTTGCCGGCGGTATAGCCACGCTGTCCCATTGATTTTAATGGGCAGGAGCGGTGAAGGAGCGCGCTCCGAAGATGCTGCTGGCAGGACTTTTTTCCCGTCCTGCCAGCGCACCGCTCCAGTAGCCCTCGGGGCTTTCACACTGGAGAGACAGCAGCGGCTGTTTCGTGTCGGTTTGCAGGCGCTATTATTAGCGAAATAGCGCCTGCAAACCGCCCCAGTGTGAAAGGGGCCTTATGGTAGGGACACCATAGTAGTTGATGAGTGCTTTTTAGTAGTCCATTTGCTGCCAGCGACACGATCGCGAACACGGTTGCTCAAATATTGACCACAGCTTTCTCAGTCAAGATCTGGTCTGCTTATTCCTGCCCCACCCCCTTTCAGCAGGTTGTAAGATATAGAGTAAAACTTTAAAAAGGAGGCGAGGTCTACACCTGCTAGCTAAAAAATTAATATACATATTTCATATTTATCTGACTTGGAAAACATGTTTAATTTTCCCTCATCCTGAACTTAACAAGTAAATCAAGAAAATATTTACAAAACTGCTATATATTCTTTTTTAGGCTAGTTTAATTCCAATAGGCCAACAATGCACTAAAAAAAGCATGACTTTTCCCGACGCAACACACCACAACATTGTGGTGTGCCGCAACACAGCTGTATTGTTTTAGTGTGTTCGGGCTGCCATTTGGAATGAATGACCCCACAATGCACTAACATGTGCATGGTGCTGTACCATGCATTGCAGGAACGTGTGCAGAGGTGTGAAGTTAGCCTTAAGGATGGACAGCCTTGGTTGATATTGGTAAGATCTCGCCAGTCTGAAGCCAAATTTATGTTGTGCCCATGTTAAATGATCTGGCCATCCCGCCTGACCTGTGCATAGGGTGTTCATATAGGCAGCCTCACCCCTCATTCAGTTGTGGACGAGGCAATGGACAAATATGCAATGACCAGTTTTTATATATTGATTATGCACATCTAAGCACAACACAGGGCTTAGGACCCCAGTGTGCCACTGAGGAATTTCAATTGAGGTAGTATTAAACTTTCACAAGCACTTCCCATTGTTTGTTGTTTAAATCCTATTCTCAGATCACAAACCAGAACTAAACTCTGGAAGACCGAATAATAATGAACCAGTCTACTTCCTGAAACTAGAGAAACAAGTCCGATCCTCTTTAAGGAGCCAGTAAGCCCTACACAAAAAGTTGTTGGTATAACGATATTTGAATACATTTACTGTGCTTCCTGTCCAGTATTCAGATTGAAGGACACTGCGGACTCTGTTCCCCTCTGCCTGAAATGCAGTTATTGCCTGATGATGATGAGTGACTTAAAGTGGTTCTAAAGCCTAAACGTTTTACCTTTTTCTGCATTAAAATGGTTGTAAACCCATACATAAACACAGTGAAGTGACTGGCCTCTGGGGATACACCGAGATTAAACCAATGGTGATACACCGAGATTAAACCAATCGTGATACATAAGTTGCCCCTGTTTATCTGCAGCCCTCTCTTCTCTACATCTGTTAAAAGTACAAAATTTATAAAGCTTGTCTGAGCTGTCAGAAAACAGGAGGCAGACAGCTGAAATTACACACTGCAGAGCTTACTGAGTAAGGAGAGGTCTAAGAGCTGATAGGAGGCATACCTCCAAAACATTTTGAGATGGGAAGGAGGGACACCTACCAGCAAACGTATGTAGGTATGGGACACGCCCCCTGCCACACCCTCTTAAAGGAAAATTAACCCAAGAAAAAGGTTAATTAAATCAACAAGGGCTTTTTTTTACCACTACTATTCCTTTATATTGGCTTTTAAAATGTACAAATGCAGCAATTTAGAATTTGGAAGAAAGGTTTAGCACTGGGAAACACTTTTTGAAAGATAAAAATTGCATTTTATATACAGCTATATGAATCAGACCAAAATGAGGGGGAAAGAGGGACAGAGGGACATTGCTCCGAATCAGGGACAGTTGGGAGCTATGTTGGAGGGGAGGGAAGTGACCCCCCCTTCACACAGAAACTGAGCTGAGGCTGTCAACCACAGGTGGTGTGCTGGAGATTCCTCCACTGTCACCTTTTTTCTCTTGTTGTCAGAAAAACTTGTCAGAAGTGACTCATGCAGATAGCAGAGGAACGAGGCAGCATACACAAATGACGCTTAGTGCGCTGAGAAAAAAACACACTATTAAGGAATATGCTTTGTTCTTATTTCATATCTGAGGGTTACAACCACTGTAAGGTAAAAAATGTTTAGGTATTAGCCTTCACTCGATCCAGCGCTGTGCCTGTCTGTAGCCGCTCTCCCCACTCTCACAAGCTTTGCTAAGGCAGCGGGAGCTCGTCGGCTCCTGCTGCTGTCAGTCAAATTCTGAGACGAGGAAGCAGGAGGCGGGATCAAGCTGCGCTGTCTGTGTGTATGGACTCAGGCAGCACAGCTCGGGATCAAGCCCACAATAGGAAGCAGCTTACTATGGTGGTGCACCAAACAGCACAATGCAGTTCCTTCTTCCACCTCGTTTGTGTGGGTGGGGGAATCCTATTCATTTCTTTTTTGATCAGCCAGAAAAAAGATCCATCTATGGCCAGCTTAAGAGTTGGCTGACTGATTAACAATAATAGAATACAACAACTAGTAAACATGCCAACCATTATTGTGCCATACATGTAGCAATATCTGGACAATTTACAGCTCATCCCTGGACACACAAGTATCCAGGGTTAGACCCCTTTCACATTACCGTGACTCCAAAGTCACATGATTTTGCTTGCGATTTCGCGGGCATGATTTTGCCGCGATTTCAGGAAATGCCTGTGTAACTCAAATCAAAGTTGGACCAAAGTAGTGCAGGGACTACTTTTGAAGTCGGGCCGACTTGTATTTGAACTAATGTGAATGGTAGTCATTGGAAATCATGGGGAACAACTTGTCATACGATTTTGCAGTCCCAAGTCGTAGGACAAGTCGTGAAAGGGGCCTTAAGCTGTATAAAATCAGCCAGGTACCAAACAATCCTAAACATGGCTGATTTGTAGAGGGAGTCTTGTACTCCAGTCAGTTTTATTTCTTGAGATTTTCGTATGGCTTTTAGATCATGCTTTCTTTTTATTGGGCGGCACAGTGGTGTAGTGGATAGCACTCTCGCCTAGCAGTAAGAAGGGTCGCTGGTTCGAATCCCGACCACGACACTACCTGCCTGGAGTTTGCATGTTCTCCCTGTGTCTGCGTGGGTTTCCTCCGGGTACTCCGGTTTCCTCCCACACTCCAAAGACATGCTGGTAGGTTAATTGGATCCTGTCTAAATTGGCCCTAGTATGTATGAATGTGAGTTAGGGACCTTAGATTGTAAGCTCCTTGAGGGTAGGGACTGATGTGAATGTGTAATGTATATGTAAAGCGCTGCGTAAATTGACGGCGCTATATAAGTACCTGAAATAAATAAAATAAAAAATAAATTGTACATTATTTTCCTACTTATGGTTTCAGGGGTACAATATTTATTAGAATGTTTAACTATTCTGTTGTCTTTCTACAGAAGCACGCATGATCTTGTGGCTATGGATGGGTGGCTTTATGCAGTAGGAGGCAATGATGGAAGCTCAAGCTTGAACTCCATAGAAAAGTACAACCCACGTACCAACAAGTGGGTCGCTGCATCTTGTATGTTCACCCGAAGGAGCAGCGTAGGGGTGGCAGTGCTAGAACTTCTCAACTTTCCTCCACCCTCCTCTCCTACTCTTTCGGTCTCCTCCACCAGCCTCTGACAAAGACTTAAGTCTCTAACATCAAGGAGAAGCCTGCACTGTCTACCTGAGCTGAAGAGGTGGAGCCAATGGAAGAGAAATCTGGTTTCTCAGTTCTAGGGGGCTTTTTTTTAGGACATGCCATTTGTCCTTGCAACCCCTTCACTGCTAGAAAGGCCTGCATCTCCTTGCAAAGATACCTCTTTGCCATTTAAAGGCAAGGCCAATTTAGGAGAAGATGGATCCGTGGATTTCCCTGAAGTAAATAGAAAAGTTTTTTTTTTTTTTTTGTACTTTGTAGCATTCTGCAAGTCTTTTCATCAGGGAAGGTGGTGGATCTTTGCTCTACTGCACTGCGCAGGTATCTCAAGCAGGAAAGGGGTTAAATCCTCCTCAACTGTACGCCATTCAGACAGAACAATTCTCTTCAGGAACAGACATCTCCTGCACTTTAAGGATGAAATAAAATCCTTTTCAATACACATTATATAATGATTGGATGTGCAATACATCACAGAATTTCTGGAGGTCATCGGGATCTGCAAATAATGTCTGATTACCTCCTTACTTGAACTAATACAATGTGCCATAGAAATTCTCAAAAATGGGCACCTTTCCATCTCTTTACCTTTTTCCGCACTGTTTATTTGGCAGGATAGCACTTCACAGCACTGATAAAGGATTAGGAACTAATATAATATAATGGTGCAGCATGGTCAATCCTGGACCTCATTGCTTGTTAATAGAAAAATATCACTGAAGTGCAAAAAGAGTACATTGGAGCATTGCAATTTATAAACATTTCCATCCCCTGCAGGCACAAGATTTTTCTGGAGCCTCCAGACATTCACTCTCATTGCACTTTGTATTATAGTAATACTGACCAGGAAGTTGGCATAGACTAAAGGCTGCATTGTTTGGTTGTTGGATGGAAACATTATCATTCATAACTTTATTGGTAGTACAGGTTAGTTGACATATTGCAGGTGTACTGTAACCCACGGCATTCAATGCGCTCAGCCAGTGGCCTAGCTTGGCACACCCAGACCCCAGTGCAAGATACAGGTCAGAGCACCTGAACTTCAATCCTGTACCCATTGCTCCAGACTTATCATCCCCCAACCTCTATAACTACCTCTTAGCTAACATGCTCACACAATTACCTCCTATATCTGAAACCCCCAAACCTCATAAACCCTCCCCTGCAGCTTCTCCTGACATCATCCTCAAGTGTTATAGCCACCGTGGCAGGTAACATACACGCACCATTGCATCCTGTTCCTGAATCCCCTGCCTTACCAGTACTTCTGAATCCTTTTCAACCTCTATAGCTCCCTTGCAGCTAACATGCTCAATTACCTCATTTACCTGAAACCACCAACTCTTATAACCCACCTCCTCCTAATTTATCATCTTAAGGTTCCATAGCTCCCCTGCAGATACAATGCTCACACCATTACCTCCTTTACTTAAACTCCCAAGTCTCTTAGTCATTACATGAAACCACCAACTCTTGTAACCCATCTCCTCCTCCTTCTCCTACTTATTTATCATTTTAAGCTTAATAGCTCCTCTGCAGATACCATGCTCACACCATTACTTCCTTTACTTAAAACCCCAAGTCTTATAGCCCCGCCATATATCTGACTTATCAATCTCTGCAGCTCCCCCTGTATCTAACATTCTAACACCTACCACTTGTACTTAAACCCCCCACTCTCCTAACCCTTCCCTTGCCAATACTCCTGTCTTATCTTTATCCACTTTGGCTCCCCTTGCAGCTAACATGCTCAGACCATTGCCTCATTCGCCTTCAATCCTTAACCTTTATAACCCTTCTCTGTCTCTAGGTCTTTCTACTTCCTGTAACCTTTCACAGTATGTGTCCTCTAAGAGAAGCAATCTAACCACAGACTTGTTCAAATTCAAATGATATTGAGGAAGAAGGTGGTTGGATGTGACTGGGTATGCCATTTTAAGGAGGAGGGGGGCCTTAAAGCGGAACTTCCCCTTTTGGGTGTAGCTCCGCTTTAAACACTTTCTGAGCTACTGACCTGGAATAAATATATAGATTTGGAAATCACTCTAAAGATGATCATACACATATACTGACTGAACAGAAGATGTTTAACAGATCCCCCCATCTGCACGAACAACAAGGAAGGACGAATCTCCTTCTGGGCTATTGTAGTCTGCCTATTGGCTGTCAGAATACAAGGCCTGCATCTTATTTGCCTCCTTGCCTTTGCATCTTATAACACTTTGTTGAAAAACGACATCGACAAAAGTCGATTGAACAATCAACTTTGCCTAACGGATCGGTGCTGGTTGGGCCCTACACTGCTCAAATATCAGCTGAGAGCCGAGCCAGTATAATCCGTCAACGTTTGAGCAGTGCATGGCCAGCTTAACGTTACTCATCTGCCTCTTTATTCTAGGTTAGTGCCTCAGAAAATGTGATAGCCAGGGGCAGGCAACTAAGCATTTTCATAAGAAGATCAGGAACGAGAGGCCCCATATTTCACAATACAGGTTTCCTTAAAGCTGGCCACACATTAACGGCATTCTTGTGTCAGATTTGCCCACAGGTACATTCATCCATAGCTCAATCTGAATGTCCGATCACTATTGTCATAGAAGAACCACTCTTGCACATAGGCACACAGAGATCAGCTGTAAAATTCAAGAATTCATTGGCACATCAGATTTTCCTGATCTGCACTGACTAGCAGGTTTTTAACTCGTCTTGATATACGTTCTTATCAAAATCCATAATCTATCATCTGTGTGAATGTTTTCTGACATTTAGATTAAATTCTGCACAGTCATCAGAACTCTTCCATAAGAAGTTCAGTAACTAGGTGCTATGGGTTACTTTAGGGTTGCGCAATGTTAATACCTTGCCATTCAGGCATGTTCTGGAATACCCCTTTTTGCACTTTAGTCTGTATTTTTCTTTATGCCATTCATTCTCCTATGGGTGCTAACATCTTCATACCATATACACTCAACCCGGGACAATTTGCACGTGAACTTCAAATTGATTCTGATGATGCTTACCTACCTATGTATTATCATGAGCCACCTGCTGGCGTTCTTTATGTTCTAAAGAATGTTTGCACTTTTGTGTCAATTTATTTTTAACCTTTTTCCTATGATAATCGCACCTCTGTGTATAGTCATTTTCTCATTTCATGCCTAAATAACCTCACAATTTTGCAATAAGTTCTGAAGTACTTTTATTTTTGAGAAACAGAACTTTGCTACAGAAGAGCTGTGTCCTTTGCTCGTCACTCTCATCTAGTGTCCCCTCTTTTTGCGGTTTGCTTTTTGCATGTCTTCTGACATAGATTTTCTTCCTAGTGAATAGCATGCCTTTCCCACAATGCACCTTTTCATGGGAGCCTTCTCCACTCGGCATGAAGATCACTGCACAGACACAATGCAGAACTGCAATACATGGAAACACACTTGTGGTTTACTGACAGCAACGTATTCAAGGTTTCTTGTATGCTCTTTTAGTTTTCTTACATTGACCAGAAAAGCAACTGTAGCTTGTTTCAGAAAAATCTGTCTAACAGCACCAATTTTCTGCAAGGCCCTCCTATATTAAAAAAAACATGTTACATGTGTTATATTTATTTACCAATACTTTATTTATCTGAGTATTTATTTATTTATGGTATTTAACTAGCCTCCATTCAGCCATATTAAAATGAATACATATTTACAGTTGGACTTTGCTATGAAAACGGCAGTAAAGTATAATGAAGCTGTTGCAACTGCCATTTTTTGGGGGTTTATAAGGACAGTGGGTTTTTTTTCTCCCTTTTTATTTTATTGTATCTATCTATAGGGAAGAACAGTATTTTAGTTTCTAAATAAAACACTGCAAAGAGCATTGAAGTGCAAAATGCAGAAATCCATAGCAGAAAATCAGAAGTAATATTTTAACTGATCTGACTGCAGTAAATGGATATCTGATTGGTTGCTATTGGTTGGGCAGAACATAAAAGGCCTGGTAATAAGTCATGCTAGAAGCATTAAAGTAATGCTTGTTATAATTAGGCATCTTGTGTTTTGCTAGGAGGTAATGATAACAAGCATCTGGTATCTGGTAAGGCTGGTATCTCTTTAGAAACAAATCCTATCCTTCACTATTTTGCGTTAGAGACTATACACACTGCGGATGCACCATGGTCACTGACAGGAAAAAAAATCGCAGTGTTTCCTAGCACTACAGTTAAGAGTATGAGCAGATATCTCTCTGGCCATAGTTCTTCATAGACATCTGCCCCTCTATGACCACCCTCCATGTGCTTGGTGTACCTTGCAGGTCTTATCTGACTTTTGCACTACCTTGCTCAATAAGCAGTATTATGTAATCTGGGGCAAAACTGGTTATTATCCAGTGCCAGCTAGGGAAAATGATAACTTGGACTTCACTCTGCATTATCTGTCTAATACTGTTGATCATAAACTGTATGTGTGTCATGAACAGTGTTTTCCTTTTAATGTACTAATTTGAACAATGCTAAGGTGCCCTTGAATAATATTAAATAAAATAAATTCTCAGTATACTTTGTTTCTTTTTCTTTTTACTGTTGCTGTCAAACACAGAGGAGTCAAGAGGTAGAGGGCATGAGGGCTTACAACAGAGGAGCTCAGTCTCAGCTGCCATGAGATGCTCTGGAGAAGCAAACGTCAGTCTCAGGACGAGCTTGTATGTTTAAATCTCCCACACTTACTGAGCCATCACTGGTCATCAAGCACAGGGAGAGGCGATCCGAACCAGAATTTGGAAGGCTGGCGTGATAGAATGCTAGCTCAGCATCCTTATGAACAATATAGACCTGGGTAATAAAATCCATTTATATTTAAATGTTAGATGAGTGCCTTTTACAAGTTTAGAAGATACCTACACAATGGCCTGTCTGCATTAGACTGTCCTTACTTGTGTTTGCTTATGCTGTTAAATCAGTGTGCCTTGGGGAAATTGGTGCTCAGTGTATATTTACCAAGTACACGCCACAGACTAATGGAAGTGTAGTCATTAATAATGGTCCTTTTACAGTAATTATTACTTTGGGATTTAAATATGATTTGACATTTGGTGCTGGTATTTAATCTCTATTATGAGAAGGACGGGGAGATGGGGAGGTCTAAAGCTTGGTACACACAGGTAGTTTTTTTTTTTTTTTTTGTTAAACAGTGGGCTGAAGGGAAAAAAAAAAAAAACGTAGAATAAATTGTCAGACCTTACTGGTGTGACCAGGAACACACTAGTGATGCATAAAAATGCATTTTATTACAAATAATGATACATTAAAAACACTGAAAAACCTTTTGTAGGTCGCTAAGAACAAATTTGTTCTTGTACGACATTGAAACCAACTGCACCACATTATATTCACAATTACTTTGAGTACATGGCTAATTGCCATATTCAATATTATGGAATTAAGTCCTCATGGATTAACGATTTTTCTCATTTCTGCTTCAGGACTCATGAAGAAAATAGCAGTGGTAATTATGTAAACCGAAAAAGAAACATTCATTATCAATTACATATTTTGTAGTTATCAAACATAGACTTTGGAGCAGTCTTATATCGTTTGAACATTGTTTGTCCGTGTACAGTAGGGATGAGCTTCGTGTTCGAGTCGAACCCATATATATATATAAAATATATATATATATATATATACTGTATTCAGTTTAGCTAGATCCTGTTCTTCTCTTCCTAATATACTGACAAACAGGCAGGTGTTTTTACAGTATTTCCAGTTACTGTATTGTGTACCCCGCACAATTGCACCTACAGTATAGCTCCCTGCAGCTAGGTGCTTATGTAGGCTCTTTGAAGTATTTCCAGTTACTGTACTGTGTACCCCGCACAGTTACACCTACAGTATAGCTACCTGCAGCCAGCTACCTGCAGCCAGGTGCTTGTGTAGGCTCTTTGAAGTATTTCCAGTTACTGTACTGTGTACCCCGCACAGTTGCACCTACAGTATAGCTACCTGCAGCCAGGTGCTTGTGTAGGCTCTTTGAAGTATTTCCAGTTACTGTGCTGTGTACCTTGCACAGTTGTACCTACAGTATAGCTACCTGCAGCCAGGTGTTTGTGTAGGCTCTTGAAGTATTTCCAGTTACTGCACTGTCAGGGGGCTTACCTCGGCAGGCGGGGCGCCCGCGGTGGTGTGCGGCAGGGCGCGTCGGCGCGCGTCGGCGCGCGCGTTCCTGCGGGTCCTGCCGTGCGTGCTCCTCGCGGCGCCGGCGTGTGTGTTCAGGATCGTTCTGCTGTGCACGCCGGTGTGCGGAGGCGCGCGCGGGCGTCGGCGGGTGCGTGTGCCTGTGCCTGTGTGTGCCGGGGCGCACGCGTGCACGTCGTTTGGCGCCAAAAGCTCCATTTAAGCCGGTGGGCTCCTGTGACCGGTGCTGCCTAATCAACAGCTAGTCGTCCCAGTGCCTTACCTTGTTCCTTGTCTGTTCCTGTGATACCCTCTGACCCGTCCTTGATCCCGACCTCTCTCTGAACTCTGCCTGAACCTGACCTCTGCCTGTTTGACCATCCGCTTGCCTGCTCCACTGTACCTTTGCCGCCCGCCTGTTACCGAACCCGGCCTGTCTCCTGACCATCCGTCTGCCTGCTCCCTTGGATCAGTCTGCCCGTCTGCAGCCTTCCAGCCTGCTGACCATACAAGCCTGCTCAGCCTTGTGTCTGTGCTCCAGCCAGCTCCAGCCTTCTCTCCTGTTAACCCTGCAATATCTGGACTACTATACCTGGACTGCAATACAGGCCCTCATACCACTCCGTACTCTCGTGCCTTCTGTTTACTCTACCAGGGGCCGACAGTCGGAGGGTAAGGGAGCCTACCCTCTGCCCGACTGGACTCGCCGGTCTGGTAAGTAGGAGCCTGATAGTATTAGGCAGCCATGACCGAGTCCGGGCAGGGGGCTTCCCCCATGGACGAACTTTGCCGACATCTGGCGGGTCTAACCCAGGCGGTGAAGAGCCTGCAAGAGGGATACTCCAGCCTGGAGGAGCGTGTACAGGCCTTGTCCGCACCTTCCGGTCCGCAAGGGTCCGCAGCAGCCACCTCAGCACCCTCCGTGGTCATGTTACCTCCAGAGCCAAAAGTACCAGTACCTGAAAGATTTCTTGGAGACCGAAGTAGGTATCGTGCTTTCCGGAATGCCTGTAATCTCTACTTCGCCCTGCAGCCACGCACGTTCTCCCTTGAGGCCACTAAGGTGGGCTTTGTTATCTCCTTACTTTCTGGTCAGCCACAAACATGGGCCCACCGACTTTTGGAGCAGAAATCAGTTGCCTTGGATAGTCTGGATGCCTTCTTTGATGCTGTGTCCCAACTATACGAAGACCCCCAGCTTACCGCCACCGCGGAAGCCACCTTACAGGCCCTACGCCAGGGTCGTCAAGCGGCAGAAGATTATGCCGTCGAGTTCAGACGCTGGAGCTCTGACACGGCATGGAATGACGCCGCGTTGCGCCATCAGTTCAGGATGGGGTTGTCAGATCCCCTCAAGGATGAGTTGGCACGGGTAGGGGTACCACAGACCCTGGAAGAGCTTATCAACTTGTCCATCCAAATAGACCGCAGGTTGCGAGAGCGACGCACTGAAAGGACCACCAGTACCTTTCGTCCCACCTGGATGATGCCACAAGTACCCAGTCCTCCCAGCAGATCTCCCGCTCCTTCACCTGCCTCGGCCTATGATGCGCCAGAACCCATGCAGCTCGGTCTATTCCGCCCTTCCTTGACCCCAGAGGAGAAAGCACACAGACGTACACACAACCTCTGCCTCTACTGCGGGGAACCCGGGCACTACGCCAGCAGTTGCCCCAACAAGATGCGTAAGTGTCGCTCTGCTGATCGTACCTGTGCTACTATTGTACCTACTATTGGCACACACCTAACCATCTCTATCACTTTACAGCTTCCCGGAAAGGTCATCCAAGTCCCAGCTATCATTGATTCCGGAGCCTGCAGCTGCTTTATCGACCGGACCTTCGCCTCCCAACATGACATCCCTCTCCAATCCAAAACTCAAAGCCTTGCTGTTCATCTTGCAGACGGTTCTGCTCTTCGCTCCGGTCCGGTCACTCAAGAAACCGTCCCCTTAAAAGCCATCATGGGCCAACGACACCGTGAATATCTTTGTTTGGACGCCATCTCTTCCCCTCTTTTTCCAGTCATTCTTGGAATACCATGGCTGCAGGCGCACAACCCTCAAATCAACTGGGCTTCTGGTAATGTCGAGTTCTTCTCTGGATACTGTCTTCAACACTGTCTGCAAGGGACAGGCAATGAGGCTACCCAACTCCTCTGTCTACATCCAGATGTAGATCTGCTTCAAGCTATTCCTGAGCCTTACCAAGATTTCGCGGATGTGTTTAACAAAAAGGGGGCAGAATTACTACCTCCACACAGGCCCTACGACTGCCCAATTGAACTACTTCCTTGAACCGAGCTACCTTTTGGCCGGATCTTCCCACTAACTGAGCAGGAGCTGGGCACCCCGAAACAGTATTTAGATGAAAATCTGAAGAAGAAATTTATCCGCCCGTCCACCTCCGCAGCTGGTGCGGGCTTATTCTTTGTTGAAAAGAAAGACCATTCTTTGCGGCCATGTATTGATTACCGCGAATTGAACAAAATAACTATTAAAAACCGCTACCCACTTCCTCTGGTACCTGAGCTATTCCAAAGACTGGGCACCGCCCGAATCTTTACTAAATTGGATCTTCGGGGTGCTTACAATTTAGTCCGCATCCGAGAGGGTGACGAGTGGAAGACTGCGTTCCGCACTCGTTTCGGGCATTTCGAGTACCAGGTCATGCCCTTCGGCCTCTGTAATGCCCCAGCTACGTTCCAGCACTTTGTGAACGACATCTTTAGAGAATCCCTGGACCTCTACGTCATTGTCTACCTGGACGACATACTCATCTTCTCCTCTTCTTTGGCTGATCACCGCAGGCACGTCAGGAATGTTCTCGCCCGGCTCAGGCAACATGGCTTATACGCTAAACTTGACAAGTGTGAGTTCGAACGTCAGAGTATCCAGTTTTTGGGACTCATCATTTCTGTAGAAGGAATTAAGATGGATCCACAAAAAGTATCGGCCATCCTGGACTGGCCTGCCCCTACAGACAAGAAAGGGGTCCAACGTTTTGTAGGATTTTCCAACTTCTACAGGAAATTCATTAAAGACTTCTCTAAAATCATTTCGCCAATAACGGAACTTACTAAACAGGGGACACGATTCTGTTGGTCACCCCGAGCACAGGCAGCTTTCGAGAAATTAAAGGGACTATTTACTTCTGCTTCTATCCTCAAACACCTGGACCCTGCGCTACCGTTTGTGTTGGAGGTGGATGCTTCGGAGATCGCAGTGGGGGCGGTACTTTCTCAACCCCAGGGCCCCAAAGCCCTCCTGTTTCCTGTAGCCTTCTTTTCCCGTAAGCTCTCATCGTCGGAGAGAAATTATGACGTGGGAGACCGGAAACTGTTGGCCATCAAAGCGGCTCTGGAGGAATGGCGCTATCTGTTGGAGGGTGCTGTACATCCAGTTCTCATCTTTACCGACCACAAGAACTTGGAATACCTAAGGGCAGCCAAGCGACTTAAACCACGACAGGCCAGATGGGCACTTTTTTTTTCCCGCTTCTCCTTTCATATTACGTACAGACCCGGATCCAAGAATGGGAAACCTGATGCCTTATCTCGAATGTTTCACGATTCCAAGGAAATTTCTCCCCCTGATACTATTTTGCCGGTGGGAAATTTCTTACTCCTCCAGGGAGATTTAGTTTCCAGAATTAAACAGGCCTCTTCTGAAATTCCTCTACCTACTGGAACCAGTTTAAGTGATGGGTTGCTCTGGCATGAAGGCAAGATTTTTGTACCTGAAAAACTTAGAGTGCTGGTATTGGAACTGTGCCACGACCACAAGCTGGCGGGTCACTTCGGAGCCCGGAAAACCTCGGAATTGGTACTACGCACCTTTTGGTGGCCTCGTCTCCTGGAGGACTGTAAAAAGTATGTGGGTTCTTGCCACACTTGTGCCCGGAATAAATGCAACCGCTCTAAGGCCTGGGGCTTATTGAGACCTCTACCGATTCCTGACAGACCTTGGAGAATGTTGTCAATGGACTTCATTGTGGAGTTACCTCCTTCTGAAGGTTTCTCAACCATCTTTGTGGTGATCGATAGGCTATCCAAGATGGCACACTTCCTTCCTATGAAGGGTACACCCACAGCCGTAGAGACGGCGAAGATATTCGTCAAAGAAATAGTGAGACTACATGGGGTACCCGCGAATATTGTATCAGATCGAGGTGTCCAATTTACCTCCCGGTTCTGGAGAGCACTGTGTGGCGCTCTGGAAATTGAATTAGCATTCTCCTCGGCTTACCATCCTCAGACGAACGGCCAGACAGAAAGAACTAACCAGACGCTGGAGCAATACCTCCGTTGTTTTTCTGTATTTACGCAAGATGACTGGGTGTCCCTGTTACCAGTCGTTGAATTCGCGTATAACAACTCCCTACACTCAGCCATCAACCAGACTCCTTTCTTTGCAAATTACGGATTCAATCCTTCCTTCCTTCCCAGTTCTATCCCGGAATGTACCCTACCCGCAGTAACGGAAACAATGGAGTTTTTCTCAGAGAACTGTAAAATCTTGCAGGAGACCATGGCCCAATCCCAGGCCTCCTTCAAGAGGATGTTTGACAAGAAGAGACGAGGAGAACTCGTCCTTGAACCTGGCAACCAAGTGTGGCTCTCCACAAGTAACCTAAGGTTGGCTTGTCCCTCCAGGAAATTGGGACCTAAGTTCCTGGGCCCGTTTCGGGTGAAAAGAAAAGTGATTGATGTGGCATTTGAGCTTAGTCTACCTGAGTCCCTTAAAATTCACCCGGTCTTTCACGTATCGTTATTGAAACCAGTTATCCCTGATTCCTTTCCTGACCGTAAGGCCAAGCCACCGGAGTCTGTTTTGGTCAACAATGAGGAGGAGTTCGAAGTCGAGGCAATCCTGGATTGTAGAAAGAGGCAGAATCAGCTCCAGTTCCTCATTAAGTGGAAAGGATATGGACCCGAGGATAACTCTTGGGAACCCGAAGGTAACCTCCATGCCAACGAATTGTTACGAGCCTTCAAGAACTCTCATGCACCCAGGTTGGCCCAGCTGGGCATCCGGAGGCTGCCCTTGAGGGGGGGGCACTGTCAGGGGGCTTACCTCGGCAGGCGGGGCGCCCGCGTTGGTGTGCGGCAGGGCGCGTCGGCGCGCGCGTTCCTGCGGGTCCCGCCGTGCGTGCTCCTCGCGGCGCCGGCGTGTGTGTTCAGGATCGTTCTGCTGTGCACGCCGGTGTGCGGGGGCGCGCGGGCGTCGGCGGGTGCGTGTGCCTGTGTGTGCCGGGGCGCGCGCGTGCACGTCGTTTGGCGCCAAAAGCTCCATTTAAGCCGGTGGGCTCCTGTGACCGGTGCTGCCTAATCAACAGCTAGTCGTCCCAGTGCCTTACCGTGTTCCTTGTCTGTTCCTGTGATACCTTCTGACCCGGCCTTGATCCCGACCTCTCTCTGAACTCTGCCTGAACCTGACCTCTGCCTGTTTGACCATCCGCTTGCCTGCTCCACTGTACCTTTGCCGCCCGCCTGTTACCGAACCCGGCCTGTCTCCTGACCATCCGTCTGCCTGCTCCCTTGGATCAGTCTGCCCGTCTGCAGCCTTCCAGCCTGCTGACCATACAAGCCTGCTCAGCCTTGTGTCTGTGCTCCAGCCAGCTCCAGCCTTCTCTCCTGTTAACCCTGCAATATCTGGACTACTATACCTGGACTGCAATACAGGCCCTCATACCACTCCGTACTCTCGTGCCTTCTGTTTACTCTACCAGGGGCCGACAGTCGGAGGGTAAGGGAGCCTACCCTCTGCCCGACTGGACTCGCCGGTCTGGTAAGTAGGAGCCTGATATGCACTGTGTACCCCGCACAGTTGCACCTACAGTATAGCTACCTGCAGCCAGGTGCTTGTGTAGGCTCTTTGAAGTATTTCCAGTTACTGTACTGTGTACCCCACACAGTTGCACCTACAGTATAGCTACCTGCAGCCAGGTGCTTGTGTAGGCTCTTTGAAGTATTTCCAGTTACTGTACTGTGTACCCTGCACAGTTGCACCGACAGTATAGCTACCTGAAGACAAGTGCAGGTGTTATCATACTAATAATACTACAGGCAGGCAGTTGATTCTGCTAGCTGGAGTATAATCGGTATATATATTTATACATCCCAGTTTTGTGCAGCTACATCTCACTGCAGGCCAATAGTATGTCTGGAAGGCCAACAAGGAGAGGCAGACAGTCAAAAGCCAATAAAAGAGGGCAAGCGGGCTCTGTGTCTAGAGGCAACAGTGCTGGTCTTGGACATGGTGCATCCTCATCAGCACGTGGCCGTGGAACATGCTTGGCCTTTTTTTCGGCAGCTGGCCATGTTGAGCCGCAACATGCAGAAGACTTGGTCGAGTGGATGACCAAGCCGTCTTCATCGTCCTCATCCTCTCTCACCCAGACTCAGGGTACTTTGGCAAAGCAGCTGCCAACGCGGCCTCTTCCCTCGGCTCAATGGCATCAGTCACTCCTTCCTTAGCCCCACCATGTCCTCCTGAGGAGTCCCTTGAACTGTTTGAACACAGTGTTGGGTACATGCTCCAGGAGGATGCCCAGCGTTTTGAAGGCTCCGATGATGGTACTCGGCTAGAGGAAGGCAGTAACATGAGCCCAGACAGAGGGGGTGCCCAAGAAAGACAGCAATCTGGCAGTCATGTTCCCCCTGCTGCCAGGTTTGCTCCAGTGATGAGGAGGGAGAGGATGATGAGGTCACTGACTCCACGTGGGTGCCTGATAGGAGGGAGGAGGAGGAGGCACATCGCCAACGAGGCAGGATGCCCTCCAGGGCCAGCCTAAGGGCAGCACACTGACTGCATCACACCGCAGAGCTCCGCATGTGCAGGGCGCTGCTGTCTCTGCTCGTTATTCCAAAAGTTCTTTGGTGTGGGCCTTTTTTGAGACGAGTGCATCAGATCCCACCGCTGCTATTTGCAACATATGTCTCAAGCGTATCTCGCGTGGCCAAAACATCTCCCGCTTGGGCACCACATGCTTGACCAGGCATATGTTTTTTTTTATTTATTTTTTTTTTTTTTAATTCCTTTATTTTCAAAAATGCATGTTACAGTTTGATGTACATGTAATCGAGATCTATAACATTTTATGAATAATGTAAAACAGAAGTAAGGAGAAACCTTTAACAGACACTGTTGTCGATAAAGATGTACAAAAATACCTTCCTCTTAATTACACAATCTGTGTGGTCAAGGCGGAGCCTGATTGGATGAGTGGGTCTAATGTGATGACTGTCTTAGTACCCATTTAAAAGTAATTCCCTGAGATATGCCTTGTACAAACTAGTGGCTCGTGTAATTATCCTTTATCGACAGATAGTAAGGTAAACCAAAATAACAAGAAAAAGAAACTCTCCACTGACCAGGAGTAGAGATATTCCTCACTGATCAGTAGAGTCCGGTAGAGGGTAACTACCATAGTGTAATGTATTCCATGATATACAGTATATCTGATCAGATCTTCCCTTAACCGGAAGAGTATAGGGGATTGTGTGAAAACACAAAAAGAAGAGGGGGGGAGGGGGAAAGGGGAGAGGTAGAGAATAGGGAAACAATAAGGGTGGAGGAACGAAGGAAAGAAAGAGAGGAGAGGGGGGAAGGGGGAGAAGAAGGAGGGGAAGAGGTAAAGAAAAGAAAACGGCGGTGCAGCCCCCCAGCCAGGCAGGGCCCCCGTACCAGGGAGTGTTCAAGCTAAGTCACCATCCCGGAGGTAGGCTTCGGAATAAATGAAGTGTTGCCAGGGACGCCACGTCTCCCGAAAGGCTTCCTCCCTGTCATGCAGGGTAGCCGTAAGATCTTCCATATCACGCAGTTCGTTAACCCTGGCATACCACTGGACCTTCGTTGGTGGGGTTTCCAATCTCCAAAATAGAGGGATACAGGACTTAGCAGCATTAAGTAATTGAATAGTGAGGGAAGCTTTATACTTCTTGATTGGGCTTCTAGAGAGGTGCAGCAAACAGGCCTCGGGATCCCCCCCAAGGTGGCACCCGTCAAATGCTCGATCGTATTTGTCACCTCCTGCCAGAAAGGTTTAATCTTGGGACAATCCCAGAAAATGCGTAACATTGTTCCTTCTCCCGCTCCACAACGCCAACATAGACTTGGAACCTGCAGGAAGAACCTGTGAAGAGTGGATGGTACTCTGTACCATCTGGTCACAATTTTGTAGCATGTCTCCTGGACCCTTGTGGCCAGAGAGGATTTCTGGGCAAAATGTAGGATCTTTTCCCTTTGTGTTTCATCAAAGTGAGCTCCCGATTCTGTCTCCCACTTAGCGAGGAAGGGGGGCACAAAGCCTTCAGCCGGGGCAATCAGAGAAAGGTAAATCAATGATAGAGAGTGGCGTACGGGCTCTCTGCGATGGCAGATACGCTCCAACTCCGTAAGTGGGCGTGGGGGACCTAGAATCCGAGCGCTTCGGCGTATAAAGTTGTGCAGTTGGAGTCCGCTCAAGAAATCCAACGGTGGGTCCAGATCCTCCATTCCCGCAGCCGCTCCGAGCCGGCCACTGGAATCAAGGAAGTCGTGAAGGTGTGGCCATTAGGGGTGCAACGGATCAAAAAACTCACGGATCGGATCGATCCTAGGATCAGAGTCACGGATCGGATCATTTTCGAATCAGCAAAAAAAAAAAAAAAAAAATACCAAACACACAAATCTTGTTACACCCACCGGAGTTTTAGATTTAAAAGCTATTTTCAACACAAAACGGAGCTTATATGCATAAATACAGTATTTGTAGATCGGACAGACTGTTTAGATGTTAGATTTTAAAAGCAACAGCAAACCTGCCGACCTTACATGGTTGCTAATGTGACAGAACACCTCTGATTTTCACATTTAACATCCCCCACTGTAATACAGCCACATGTCCCCCACTGTAATATAGCCACATGTCCCGCACTGTAATATAGCCACACGTCCCCCACTGTAATACAGCTACATGTCCCACACTGTAATATAGCCACATGTCCCCCATTGTAATATAGCCACATGTCCCCCACTGTAATATAGCCACACGTCCCCCACTGTAATACAGCCACATGTCCCCCACTGTAATATAGCCACATGTCCCGCACTGTAATACAGCCACATGTCCCCCACTGTAATATAGCCACATGTCCCCCACTGTAATATAGCCACATGTCCCCCACTGTAATACAGCCACATGTCCCGCACTGTAATACAGCCACATGTCCCCCACTGTAGTATAGCCACATGTCCCCCACTGTAATATAGCCACATGTCCCCCACTGTAATATAGCCACATGTCCCGCAATCAAATACAGCCACATGTCCCCCACTGTAATATAGCCACTTGTCCCGCACTGTAATATAGCCACACGTCCCCCCCTGTAATACAGCCACATGTCCCCCACTGTAATATAGCCACATGTCCCCCACTGTAATATAGCCACATGTTCCCCACTGTAATATAGCCACATGTCCCCACTGTAATATAGCCACATGTCCCGCACTGTAATATAGCCACATGTCCCCCACTGTAATATAGCCACATGTCCCGCACTGTAATACAGCCACATGTCCCCCACTGTAATATAGCCACATGTCCCGCACTGTAATACAGCCACATGTCCCCCACTGTAATATAGCCAGTCCATGTCCCCCACTGTAATATAGCCAGTCCACATGTGATGTCCCCAATGTAATATCCACACAGGCTTCCCACTGTATACATTAGTGCTGTGCCTGTTAGTCATACCTTGGTTTAGAGAAGCTGCCAAACCCACAAGTTGGGGGCGGGTGATGACGTCAGCACGATGCTCAGCGCCGCCGGGTGTACCAAGATGGCCGCGGCTCCGGAGCTAGGTCGAAGCCGCGGCCTTTCCTAAAGCCCAAGGCGCGGATCGCGGGTGTGCCGATCCGAACAGGTTGACCCGTTCGGATCACGGATCGGTGACGATCCGTTGCACCCCTAGTGACAGTGTCACTGATCTCTGCTCCCTGTGATCGGGAGCAGAGATCAGTGATGTGTCACACATAGCCACACCCCCCCACAGTTAGTAACACTCCCCAGGACATACTTAACCCCTCCCTAGCCCCCTAGTGGTTAACCCCTTCACTGCCAGTGTCATTTACACAGGAATCAGTGCATTCTCATAGCACTGATTGCTGTACAAATCACAATGGTCCCAGAAATGTGTCAAAAATGTCCGATGTGTCCGCCATAATGTCGCAGTCACGATAAAAATCGCTGATCGCCGCCATTACTAGTAAAAAAAAAAAATTAATAATAAAAATGCCATAAAACTATCCCCTATTTTGTAAACACTATAATTTTTGCGCAAACCAATCAATAAACGCCTATTGCGATTTTTTTTTTTTACAAAAAATATGTAGAAGAATACATATCGGCCTAAACTGAGGGAAAAAAAATTTTTTTTAAATATTTTTGGGGAATATTTATTATCGCAAAAAGTAAAAAATAATGCGTTTTTTTCAAAATTGTCGCTTTTTTTTTGTTTATAGCGCAAAAAATAAAAACTGCAGAGGCGATCAAATACCACCAAAAGAAAGCTCTATTTGTGGGAAAAAAAGGACATCAAATTTTGTTTGGGAGCAATGTCGCACGACCGCGCAATTGTCAGTTAAATTGACGCAGTGCCGAATCGCAAAAAGTGCTCTGGTCAGGAAGGGGGTAAATTCTTCCGGGGCTGAAGTGGTTAATCACTGCTAGGTTTTTTATTTTTTGCTAAATAATAAAAACAAAAGTTTTAGTTTGTCAGAAAATTTTGTAAATAAGTAATTTTTCCCCTTCACTGGTGTGCACTGATGAGGCGGCACTAATATCCCGCACTGATGGGCACAGATTGGGGTCACTGCTGGGGCTGCACTGATGATCAGTGCCTCGATTACCTGTACCG
Organism: Lithobates clamitans; assembly: GCA_037952925.1. Taxonomy (NCBI): domain Eukaryota; kingdom Metazoa; phylum Chordata; class Amphibia; order Anura; family Ranidae; genus Lithobates; species Lithobates clamitans. The sequence goes on along the minus strand of JBBGZY010000053.1, from coordinate 9,192,368 downwards.
TCTCCCCCACGAGGAGATCCCGCTGATCAGTTCTCCTCTCTTTACTCTCTGTCAGTGTGAGGCGAGGAGAGCCGATTACCAGCACTTTCCTGTTTACATGTGATCGGCAGTGATTGGACACAGCCAATCACATGGGTAAAGAGCCGCGTCATTGGCTCTTTACTGAGATCGGGGGTTGCGCCTTGTCATGGCGTGTTCATGATCGCCGTGCTGCGCGCTCCCACTGGTACGCTGAAGTGACGGATATGATGCCGTCCCAGAACGAGAGGGGAGCCCACCGTCATTTTACTATATGGCAGGCGAGAGGTGGTTAAGGTGTATTTAATGAAAAAACAAACAAAAATCACTGAAAAATGGTAAAATAATTGAGAAAAAAAATACACAGGAAAATAAGGGGAGAAAAAAGGGAGACAATAAGGGCTGATTAGGGCCAACTAAAATTTGCCTCAAGAGATCAAGGCACCCACATCCCAAATTGAACATTTTAGAGAAGAACTGGAGCGGGGGGGGGGGGTTAATGGTGCCACAGGTATACACCAAAAATATATTTTTCAATAAAAAATTATTATTAATATCCAAATGTTAAAACATTAAAACAAATAAACAATGTTGACTCTCAAGAATAAAGAAAATACATATAAAATTATCACAGCATAATAAGGAACAATAATATGCATATAAGGCTATATGAAGCTGTATAAATGCCTGTTTGGCTCTACGCATTTCGCTATATTGCTTCTTCAGGAGCTGTAAGGCGTATATTGGCCATCATATGTATGATAAATACATTTATTAGAATCCTGTTCAAGTGAGAGAAGCAGATAAAGAGAGCATCAAATCCAGCAATGGGAATCGTAGGGTGAGCACCAGAAAAAGACAAAATCGTTCCCTAATCAATATCTGCAAAAAATGCCCAAACAAAAGTTGTAGCATCCGCCATCCTGACACATATAAATAATGGGAAAAAAATGTTCACAGCGCGTTAAGCTTCCAGATCAGGAAGGGACAGACAACTCCAAACAGTGCAGCCCAGAATACATTCAGGCTCACAAGGGGATGAAAAACCCAATCAATCGATAACCCACCAAGGATATATGGATATATTGACAGCGTCCCCCCTGCTCTCAACAGGAGTTACTGAATGGTTAAAAGAAACATTTTATTTCATTTCGCACATTAATAGAAAAAACGCCCCAAAAAAATATAATCTGAAAAAATAGAGAGAAAAACAAGTAAACAGAAAAATAATAGCTATGGGGATAAATGAGATAACAAGGGCTGATTAAGGTTACCTATTAGTTAATGAAGAGTTAAAATGAACACATTTTATTTAATTTTTATTTTAACTAATTTTATTATTTTTAATTTTGCACATTTTTAAAAGAAAAAAAAATTTTTTTTTTTAAATAACAAACATATCATACTTATCTCCACTGTGCAGCTCGTTTTGCACTATCAATCTATCTATCTATCCACACACACACACACAGAGATATATATATATATATATATATATATATATATATATATATATATAAAATAAATAAAAATTCCATAAATACATCCACAAACCAATCAATATACACTTATTTCGATTTTTTTTTACCAAAAATATGTAGAATACATATTGGCCTAAATTGATGAAGAAATTAGATTTTTTTTTTTTCATTTTTTTATTGGATATGTTTTATAGCAGAAAGTAAAAAAACTTTTTTTTTTTTCAAAATTTTCACTTTTTTTTATTTTAGCGCAAAAAAAAACAAACCGCAGAGGTGATCAAATACCACCAAAAAGAAAACTCTATTTCTTGGAATAAAAAGGAAATACATCTTATTTGTGTACAGTGTCGCACTACCGCGTAATTGTCCATTAAAGTAACGCAGTGCCCTATTACAAAAAAAATGGCCTGGTCACAAAGGGGATGTAAAACTTCTGGAGGTGAAGTGGTTAATGCTAATTTACCTTTTTTTTTTTTTTTTTTGCATAAATTCTCCTTTAACCACTTGCCGACCGTGCTCCCCTCCTATGTGCCCTCACTCACAAGCTCATAATAGGTTCATCACCTGTATTGAAAAAGGGTCTGTTGTTCTCCCAGCAATAGTTGTATTACTTCTCTCCTGGTAATCCAGCAGGTAGGTAAAGCTCCTCATATGTATTGTATATAGGGAAATATTTAGCTCCGCCCAGGAAGCGTCATCGGAAATGCATTAAGTGTACACTTCCGGTTACGTCACGTCCGCTCTTTGGAACGCAGAGTCAAGCTTCCAGAGCGGTGATTTTACATGCCCACGTGCAAGAGGAAAATATTGAAAGTGCGCATTTTGTCTTTATGCCTTTTTAACCTCTTCCCGCCCGTCGTATGCAGAATGACGGCTGGAAAGTGGTTCAGTTATCCTGACTGGGCGTCATATAAGCCGCTAGCGCGTGCCCGTGGCGGTCGGTGGTGTGGTGTGTCAGTCTGACACACATCTCCGATCTTGGTAAAGAGTCTATGACATAGGCTCTTTACCACGTGATCAGCTGTGTCCAATCACGGCTGATCACAGTGTAAATAGGAAGAGCCGTTTATCAGCTTTTCCTCCACTCACACTGACAGGAGCGAGTAGAGGAAAGCTGAGAGATGCTCTCCTGACAGGGGGGTTCTGCACTGATAATCAGTGCAGACCCATCGAGGATGCCCACCCAGGATCACCAGGGATGCCCACCCAGGACCACCAGGGATGCCAATCAATGCCCAATAGGGATGGCACTGTGTGCCCATCAGTGATGCCTGCCAGTGCCTCCTGATCAATGTCACCTATCAGTGCCCAGTGCCGCCTATGAGTGCCCATCAGTGCTGCATATCAGTGCCGCCTATCAGTGCCCATCAGTGCTGTAAATCAGTGCCCATCAGTGCTGCATATAACTGCCTCATCAACAGTACCACCTCATCAGTGCCAATCAGTACTGCCTCATCAGTGCAGCTTAATCAGTGCCCATCAGTGTAGGAGAAAACGTACTTATTTACAAAGTTTTGTAACAGAAACAAAGAAAACGTGTTTTTTTTTTTTTTTTTCAAAGTTTTTGGCCTTTTTTATTTGTAGTGCAAAAAAAAAAAAAAAAAACCCCGTGGTGATCAAATACCACCAAAAAAAAGCTCTATTTGGGGGGGGAAAATTATAATTCGTTTGGGTACAGTGTTACATAACCGCGCAATCATTTAACTAGTTAAGGACCGGCCACCGCCTGCGGCAAGTTGGCTCTTCTGCACGGATTGATGTCATTGTACGTGGCTCGCGCAGGCGCATGCCGCCGCGCTCTTGTGCCTGCTGCAGGAGCGTGCCCGCGGGTTGGGCAGACTCGATGCCCGCCGGCGGCCCGCGATCGCCTAGTACAAAGGCAGAATGGGGATCTGCCTTTGTAAACAAGGCGGATCCCCATTCTCACAGATGACAGAGATCTATGGTTCCCAGTGATTGGGAACAGTGATCTCTGTCATGTCCCTGCCAGCCCATCCCCCCCTACAGTTAGAACACGCTGAGGGAGTACACTTAACCCCCTGATCGCCCCCCTAGTGTTAACCCCTTCCCTGTCACTGTAATTTTTACATTGATCAGTGCATTTTGATAGCACTGAACAATGTAATAATGTCACTGGTCCCCAAAAAGTGTAATTTTGGGTCAGATTTTTCCTCCGTAATGTCACCGTCCCGCTAAAAATCACAGATTTCCGTAGAAATAAAAAATAAAAATAAAAAAAGTCCCTAAATCTATCCCATAGTTTGTAGATGTGATAACTTTTGCGCAAACCAATCAATATACGCCTATTGCGATTTTTTTTACCAAAAATATGAAGAAGAATATATATTGGCCTAAACTGATGAATAAATGTTTTTTTTATATATTTTTTTTGGATATGTATTATAGCAAAAATTTTAAAAAAAAAAAGGTTTTTTTTTTTCAAAATTGTCGCTCTTTATTTATAGCGCAAAAAATAAAAAGACGCAGAGTTGATCAAACACCACCGAAAGAAAGCTCTATTTTTGGGAAAAAAAAGGACACGGCCGTGCAATTGTCAGTTAAAGCAACGCAGTGCCGTATCACAAAAAATGGCCTGGTCATCAAAGGGGCAAATCCTTCCAGTCCTTAAGTGGTTAAAATGCAACAGCACTGAAAGCTGAAGATTGGTCTGGGCAGGAAGAGGGGAAAGTGCCCAGTATTGAAGTGGTTAACCAATAAAAAATGGAATTATGCTACGGAATCCCTCTGGTTCTATTTCCCTATATACATATGAGGAGCTTTACCTACCTGCTGGATTACCAGGAGAGAAGTAATACAACTATTGCTGGGAGAACAACAGACCCTTTTTCAATACAGGTGATGAACCTATTATGAGCTTGTGAGTGAGGGCACATAGGAGGGGAGCACGGCTTGGCACCTTATTGATAACACCGATATTTGAAGATTGTTACCAACTACACTCATAAGAACTTATTGTTCACCAAGGATTGTTTTGCACAAAGCACTGATTGCACTTTAAAAAAAAAAAATGTTATTTATATCATAATTGTTTTTGGAAAGTCATATAAAACTTGCATGCATAACATGATTTTAATATTCTGTGATTATGTTATAGAATTATAATAAAAGTTGTATATAAAATTGAGTATTTTTTGTTGGGACAGCGCTGGTTATATATACCCACACCTGTCATTTCAGGTCCATCATGGCAGCGTCTGTTAGTGGGCATCCACTCACCTGCTGCCGCCACGTCCCTCACCTTGTTGTGTCACTGCCGCATCGCCAGCCATCCCATTAAAGTGAATGGGACTGTCGGTTAGACAACAGCGGGTCAGAGGAGGAGCCCCTGTGGGACAGAGATGACAGTTGGTCTTTAAAATGTATGATTTAAATTGAGTTTATTTAAAGTGGTGTTCCGGCCGAAATTATACTTTTTAAATAAAAATACCCCTATAATACACAAACTTAATGTATTCTAGTAAAGTTAGTCTGTAAACTAAGGTCTGTTTTGTTAGTTTATAGCAGTAGTTTGTTATTTTATAAACTTACAGCAGGCCGTGGCCATCTTAAGTGTGGGCATCTGAAGCCAGACTGTATTTCTTGCTGGATCTCATCCTTGCAGATCTCGCACATGCTCAGTGCAGCACAAGCAGTGTAATAGGTTTCAGGTCAGGTTTCCATAGCAACGGCAGTTTTAGAGGAAGTTGCCGCCCCACGTGCTCAGTGGAGCACAAGCAGTGTAATAGGTTTCAGGTCAGGTTTCCATAGCAACGGCAGTTTCAGAGGAAGTTGCCGCCCCTTCCCAGAAGGCATTGCAAACAGGAAATGATGCGATGGGCCGCGGCCAGGGAGGTGGAAGTGAAAAATGAATACAGCAGATATACAGTAGGTGCTGAGAAAAAAATTTAAAAATATCCAATTTGTTTACAGTGCGCAGTTTAGTGAGGGATGCTGAAGAGTTGTAAAAGTGGGTGGAACTCCACTTTAAATCAAGCCTTTTTACTAGCGATTTAAATCATGATTTAAATCAAATCAACCCTGCTGGCAACCATTAAAGAGCCTCTGATGGAGGCTCTTTACCATGTGATCATCCATGTCCAATCACGGCAGATCACAGTATAAACAGGAAGAGCCTTGTATGGGCTATTCCTCACTCGCGTCTGACAAACGTGAGTAGAGGAGAGCCGATCGGTGGCTCTCCTGATAGGGTGGTCTGCCAGGATTGATTATCAGTGCAGCCCCACCCGTGGATGCCCACATTGGACCACCAGGGATGGCACTCAACAGATGAATGACCAGGTATACCACCCATGGCCACCAGTGATGACAGTCAGTGCCCAAAATATGCCAGTGCCCACAAATGGTGCCAGTCAGTGCCCATTACCAATGCCTGCCAGATGTCTCCCTATCAGTGATGCCCAGTGCCATCAGTGTCCATCAGTGCAGCCTTTCAGTGCCCATCAGTGCCGCCTATGAGTGCCCATCAGTGCCGCCTATGAATGCCCATCAGTGCTGCATACCAGTGCCGCCTATTCGTGCCACCTCATTGGTGCCACCTCATCAGTGCCGCCTTATCAGTGCCCATCAGTGCACCCTTATCAGTGCTTGTCAGTGAAGGAGAAAAAAACTTACTTACAAAATTTTATAACAGAAACAAAGAAAACCCTTTTTTTCAGGCTTTTTTTATTTGTCGCGCAAAAAATAAAAACCCCAGCAGTGATCAAATACCACCAAAAGAAAGCCCTATTTGTGGGAACAAAAGTATTAAAAAAATTGTTTGGGTACAGTGTAGCATGACCGCACAATTGTCATTCAAAGTGCGATAGCGCTGAAAGCTGAAATTTGTCTTGGGCAGGTAGGGTGCGGTAAGTGCCTGGTATTGAAGTGGTTAAAGGAAAACTCCACTTCCAAGTGGCTTTGAAAAGTCGAAGTAGATGTAAACCTTATGGCTAAATTTTCATATAAGCATAAAGCTGATGTTACGCCACTTCATGATACTGATCACAGCAGGGGCATTTTATGGGAATTACAGCGTGTGTTTTTTTTTTTTTTTTTTTTTATGGATGTACTGGTTATTCTATGTGGCGTGCTTTGTATGTGACTCATATAGTGGAATAAATAAATAATACACTATACTGTATTTGTCAGCTCCAGTGAGATTTTTTTTCCTGCAGCTTGGATCGGATCTGAGGATGGGAGAAGAGAGAGGAGAGTACTGTGGGTGGATGAATGTGTTACCTGGGTGGATGAATGTGTTACCCGGGTGGATGAATGTGTTACCCGGGTGGATGAATGTGTTACCCGGGTGGATGAATGTGTTACCCGGGAGGATGAATGTGTTACCCGGGAGGATGAATGTGTTACCCGGGAGGATGAATGTGTTACCCGGGAGGATGAATGTGTTACCCGGGAGGATGAATGTGTTACCCGGGTGGATGAATGTGTTACCCGGGTGGATGAATGTGTTACCTGGTTGGATGAATGTGTTACCCGGGTGGATGAATGTGTTACCTGGGAGGATGAATGTGTTACCTGGGTGGATTCTAAGCTTCCTACACATTATGTAGCACATTCTCCGGTCAGTGCTCACGTCATAAGGTGGGGGTTAGTGTTTGGCAGCAGCCGGTCTATTTGGTGGATGAATTACAACACAAGTTTTTGTGGATAATATAGGAATTCTTTGCACTTTATGGGCACTAAGGCACTTTGACTGGGATGTCATATGCACTTTACAGTGGGGAAAATTATTATTTGATCCCCCTGCAGATTTTGTAGGTTTGCCCACTTACAAAGAAATTAAAGGTCTATAATTTTTATCATAGGTGTATATTAAATGATAGAGATAAAATATCAACCAAAAATCCAGAAAAAATATGATACAAATGTTATAAATTGAGTTGCAGTTCAGTGAGTAAAATAAGTATTTGATCCCCAAGCAAAACATGACTTAGTATTGGTGGAGAAATCCTTGTTGGCAATCACAGAGGTGAGATGTTTCTTGTAGTTGATGATCAGGTTTACACACATCTCAGGAGGGATTTTGGTCCACTTTTCTTTACAGATCTTCTCTAAATCCTTAAGGCTTCTTGGCTGTCTCTTGGAAACTCAAATTTTCAGCTCCCTCCATACATTTTCTATAGGATTATTATCTGGAGACTGGCTAGGCCACTCCATGACCTTAATGTGCTTCTTCTTGAGCCGCTCCTTTGTTGCCTTGGCAGTATGTTTTGGGTCATTGTCATGCTGGAGGACCGATCCATGACCCATCTTCAGTGGGAAGAAGGTTCTCATCCAAGATTTTACAATACATGGCCCCGTCCATTGGCCCCTCAATGCGGCAAAGTCAGTCTGTACCTTTAGCAGAGAAACAGCCCCAAAGCATAATGTTTCCACCTCCATGCTTGACTGTAGGGATGGTGTTCTTGGGGTTATAGTCAGCATTTTTCTTCCTCCAAACACAGCGAGTTGAGTTAATGCCAAAGAGCTAAATTTTGGTCTTATCTGACCACAGCACTTTCTCCCAATCCTTCTCTGAATCATTTGGGGATGGTAAAACTGTGGCACAATAGCCTGGTTTTATCACTTCATGGTCACTCATGTGGATGAACCCTTATAATGTAAATAAGTGTCAGGTTTACATTACTCTTTGCAGGAACCCTTAAAGCACAGAGGCTAAAAATACTCCCCAATACCCATCTCTGGGCAAAGCTTTACCCCCCCCCCCCCCATCCTTCCTTCACCCCCACACATTAAGCATTTTTTTTTTTTTTTTTAACGGAGATTGGTCCAGCTTTGATCTAATCTTTCAAAGATCACATACAGAGGACTGCTGGGGATACAGAAATTCACTGTAGTAGTCTGAGCTACATATACTCAGCACTGGTCACCAGTGCACCCGTTTTAGTAAATCTCCCCCAGGTTGTCGCTTGCTCGGCTTTGCTGCCATTCAAAGAATAGCTTGTATTTTATTTTATTTTTTGCGTAATAAGAAAAAAAAAAGACAATTTTGAAAATAAATAAATAAATAAACAACAATATATTTTGCTTTCTGTCAAAAAACACATCCAATAAAAATCCAATCCAATATGTATTCTGCTAAATATTTTTGGTAAAAAAAAAAAATCTCAACAAGCGAATAATGATTGGTTATAATTATAGCGTCTACAAACTATGGGATATTTTTATTCATTTTACTAGTAATGGCAGATATCAGCGACTTATACTGGGACTGCAATATTGTGGCAAACAAATCGGACACAAACTGACATTTTTTATACTTTTTTGGGGACCAGTGATATGAATATATATATATATTTTTTTTTTTTTACAGATCCAGGATGCACATATATTTTTAATTATTCATTCATGTCAGAGGTTCCAATTTCTTTTAATTTACCTCCTTTCCCATTTTTTCTCGTTTTACAAATTTTTCCATTATTATTCCACTTTTCAGGAATAGGAAGCACTATTTCTTCAACACATTAAATCCGTTACTTCCGGGATGCACATATATTTACTTATAACATATTTTAAATGATTTATTCACATCAAAGATTCCAATTTCTTTTAATTTCCCCCCTATCCTATTTTTTTGATGTGAATAAATAATGAAACATACTGTATATTAAAAATATAAGTGCAGCCTGGACCTTTTTTTAAAAGATCCAGGCTGCACATATATTTTCAATTATTTATTCACATCAAAGGTTTCAATTTCTTTTAATTTTCCCCTACCTCATTTTTTACATATTTTTCCACTATTATTTTACTTTTCTGCATCTGTGACCTGGCAATGTTTACACTCCTGGTTTTTCCTGGTTTTTCCCCAGAGCACTTTTCACAATTTGCTTTAACTGCTAATTGCGCGGTCATGCAATGCTGTACCCAAACAAAATTTGCGTCCTTTTCTTCGCACAAATAGAGCTTTCTTTTGATGGTATTTGGTCACCTCTGGGGTTTTTATTTTTTGCGCTATAAACGGAAAAAGACCGAACATTTTGAAAAAAAATGATATTTTCTACTTTTTGTTATAAAAAAAAGTTCAAAAAACTCAATTTTAGTCATACATTTAGGCCAAAATGTATTCGGCCACATGTCTTTGGTAAAAAAAAAGTCAATAAGCGTATATTTATTGGTTTGCGCAAAAGTTATAGCGTCTACAAACTAGGGTACATTTTCTGGAATTTACACAGCTTTTAGTTTATGACTGCCTATGTCATTTCTTGAGGTGCTAAAATGGCAGGGCAGTACAACCCCCCCCAAATGACCCCATTTTGGAAAGTAGACACCCCAAGGAAATTGCTGAGAGGTATGTTGAGCCCATTGAATATTAATTTTTTTTATCCTAAGTGATTGAATAATGACAAAAAAAAAATATTTACAAAAAGTTGTCACTAAGTGATATATTGCTCACACAGGCCATGGGCATATATGCAATTGCACCCCAAAATACATTCTGCTGCTTCTCCTGAGTACGGGGATACCACATGTGTGGGACTTTTTTGGGAGGCTAGCCGCGTACGGGGCCCCGAAAACCAAGCACTGCCTTCAGGATTTCTAAGGGCGTCAATTTTTGATTTCACTCCTCACTACCTATCACTGTTTTGAATGTTTACACGTTTTATTTTTTAGATCGGTACACCCTATGTTTGGGTCCTGATCTAGCTTTTGTACTTTTCTGTTTATAATGTGAAAACAATAAAAACATATTGAACCTAAAAATGAATGCAATCACCACGTTGCCTATGGATGGATAGTAAAAAAAATGGAGTTATGTATCATTTTCTTTTCCATTAAAATTTTAAAAAGTAAAAAAAAAAGTGTATTTAAAAAAAATATTTTCTCAAAAACTGTGTTTGAAAAACCGCTGTGCAAATACCGTGTGGCATAAAAAAATTGTAAAACCCAACAATTTATACCCTAGTCTAGGGCCTCTGCTTTTTAAAAAAAAAAAAATTATATATACTCCCCAATACCCATCTCTGGGCAAAGCTTTACCCCCCCCATCCTTCCTCCACCCCCACACATTAAGCATTTTTTTTTTTTAACGGAGATTGGTCCAGCTTTGATCTAATCTTTCAAAGATCACATACAGAGGACTGCTAGGGATACAGAAATTCACTGCAGTAGTCTGAGCTACATATACTCAGCACTGGTCACCAGTGCACCCGTTTTAGTAAATCTCCCCCAGGTTGTCGCTTGCTCGGCTTTGCTGCCATTCAAAGAATAGCTTGTATTTTATTTTATTTTTTGCGTTATAAGAAAAAAAAAAGACAATTTTGAAAAAAAATAAATAAATAAACAACAATATATAGCTATATATATATATCTTTCTATATATCTATAAATAGATACAGTATCTATCTATAATGAATATGGGTTCTAATTTTCTAGCAAAAAAAACAAAAAACAAAAATGATTTTTACATGTAAACAAAAAGTGCCAGAAAATGCCTGGTCTTCAACTGGCTAAAAATCAACGGGGCAAAAATTTCTATAGTAAAGTGCATAAAATTTCACAACGTGCATATGTCCTATAAAGTGCAAAGTGCAATAATCAAAAACATATGACTTAAAATAAAGTGGCATAAACAAACATAAAATAAAGTGAGCAAACAAATTTTTCTTAATTAAATCATGACCGTATAACTCAGGGAATAGCACCAGAGCACTTTTTTCTTTGCACGAAGTTGGACATTCATTGGACTTTTTTTTTTTTTAGAAAATTTGTCTTTTTTTTTAAATTATTTCTCATTTACCATACAGTTGTAAATTAATTTGGGTACATGAGTTATATGGTCACGATTGAATTAACTAAAATTAATTTGCTCGTGACACTATATTTTAGGTCATATATGTTTTTGTTTATTGCATGTTGCACTTTTTGGGAATAATGCACTTTGTAAAAATGTTATGCACTTTACTATAGAAATGTTTGCACCACTGATTATTAAGGCTTTTGTGTATGCCTGTTTTGGTATTTATGATTATAAGGGGTATTTTTTTTATCCCAATGCACATTGGTTGAGATAGCGCACAAGATTATTTCTATGAAATACGAACAAAGCATATCCCTCTATAGTGTGTTCGTTCATGTCTCAATTAAGAGCACTAAGTGTAATTTCTGTCTGCTGCTTCCTTCTTCTGCTGACAGAATGAATCACTTCTGACAAGTTTCCCTGACACCAAGAGAAAAATGGTGACAAATTTTCCAACTCTCACACGAAGACAAAGACCCAGTCCATAGGCTTGTTTTTGTTGTTTTATTGGGGAAAACAACTTGAATGGGCAATAGGGATTATGGGATGCCCAACTTACTCAATTAGAACACCACAAGGACAACTTCCTTCTCTCTGTACTCTGAAAAATGGCAAACCCTGGGCTGTATTCCATACAGAACAATGACAGTCTATTTTAATTTGGCAAAGTAGAAGCTCTGTGTTCCCTTAGTGGAATTATAGCAAAGTCCCAAACTTGTAGGAGCTCTATGCCCCCTCTCTCTTGAAAATACTATTCCATCTGGCCACTTGGTAAAGTATCCCAAAACAAAGGATTGGGTTTAGCTTGTCAGAACAGTCCCAAAAAAGCCTGCTGGATATTAAATCTGGCAGCTTAAACCTTTTTTGGCCCTGGGGGTGTAGAGGTACCCACATTGTCCCTGAAATCCTGCTTCTTTTGAGAAGACTGCCGTTTAGGCCTCCTGCTTGCCAGGTCCTCCCATGCTAGCCAGGGTGTCTCCTAGAAGAAACTGTAGGGTAGTAGAGATCCCTCTATCATTCTTCCTTCTTTTCTCCAGCTCCCAGCCTGGAAAAAGTTATTACAATTTTTGGAAGATTGGGTGTAGGGAAGAAGGAACAGAGAGGTGGAGAAA